>SKCR01033396.1:0-84210 GCA_019454045.1 Zanthoxylum bungeanum | reverse complement strand
TTGAAGAATTTGACCAACACAAGAGAGATGCAACTTGAATCCTTTTCAACATCAAATACACAACTTCCATTTAAAGCTCTAAGCATTCAGCCATAACACACTTTTCACGACTATTTTGGTTTCAACACAAACTTAAGACAACACATGCTATAATATTTCCAAGTATATGAACTATCATCATCCATTATCAAAAACATCAAAACAACCCTTCCCAACATGAAGGTAGGTTCAGCCAAGGCACTACCATTATGGTAAAATTGGGCATTTAACTAAATGAGGCTTAATCCATGTTTACTTTTCCATGAGATGCATGATTATGCATGCTAGCTACTAATCAAACTGAAATGTACAAGTTTTAATTTTCTAGGGTTCATGGGTGATGAATTGGGGGAAATAAAATTACTTTTTTATACTCAAAATTAATACTAGAAAGGAGATAAGAGAGCTTACCATGCTTGGAAATGAGCTTGAGTGGATCAAAAATGGCTTGAAAATGAAGACAAGATAGAGAGAAGAAAAATGGAGTGAACTTCTTCTTCTTCACATTTTTTTGTTTGCAAGATTAGGGGATGATGAACAATGTGTCATATTTATACTAGGGGCTGATTTTTAGGTGAAAAATAAGTGGTTTAAGTGGTGCCACATGGCACAATCTGAAGCAATCCACATTTTCAATGTAGCTTCCACTGAAATAATGATTTTTAACTTGGTTCTGTTCTGAATTTTGGAAACTATCCAACACTAAAGTTGTATGTCTCAGGTTTATCTTTCCAAAGATATAAAGTTCACTGAAATCAGATATCGTATGAAAAAGATAAGGCTGAAATACCAAAGGCTGTCTCGATCGCGTTAAAATTTAAATGCACAGTAAAATTGAAAAATTTTCACTTCGTGTTTCTAAAATAATTTATATAAGTAATAACATGCTAATGATGCACGTTTGAATTCTTACAAATATCACGCAACACACAAATAGATTTCGTAATTATACCACGAAAACCGGGCTGTTGTAGTTTGATTCACTATTGGATGAGCTTATTGTAGAACTGACCACACATGATACTAATTATTAAAAAAATTAAAATATAAAAAAAAAAAAAAACAGAGAGAATTATCATCCACCTAAAAATTACATTACAATAATGAAATGAAATTATGAAGCTACCATTTCAACAAGAGGTGCTCAACACCTATTGCTATAATAGAGGTGTTCAGTACCTTAGCTGTTCCACCCGAATCTCAAGATTTTTTCTTGAGAATTTATGGAGAATTTAGGCTCTCATGTATTTTATTTTTTAATCTTTGTTATAATTTCTCTATTAATAAAATTATATGTTTTTTTATTCAAATCATGAGTAGCTATTTTCATCTATCTGGGGCAATAAATTGAAGCTCTTGATATAAAATATAAATATTACTGAGTTATAAATATGGATCGTGTTATTTATTTGGAATCATTGGAAATCCTATAGACAAACCACTTAACCAAGGCTTACGCTGAGCAGGTAAAACCTCCGGCTACCCAAAGATCTTACAAAGAATTGTACTTCCTGGAATCGAACCAAGACTTGACAACAAAGTCCTAAGTCATTTTCCACTAAGCCACATCCCTTGGGGGCAAATCACGTTATTTTCCAATTAATATTTGCATTTTTATTATTTCTATTTATATGGGAGTCTTGACTCGTTATAGAAGCCCATAGATCTATCGTCGTAGATCCATATTGATTGGCACAAATAATATTTGAACCCTACAATTTATGTTATTACTTATTTATTACATTTTTATTATTTATTATTATCTGAGAGTCTTGACTCTCTATAGATAGTCTCTAGATCTTCCATCACTTATCCATATTGGCTAGCACATATAATACCTGAACCTCATAGTTTATGTTATACATGTTTATTTAATATTTACATTTCTTATTTATGTGTGAGTCTTAACTCTCTGTAAACAGTCCTTAGATCGGTCATCATGGATCTATATTGGCTGATACAGATTCTACTTGATCCCTATAATTTATGTTGTTGCTTATTTAATTTATACACGTAATCATTAAATAAATTAATTGATAAATAATAATAATTTATGTATTATAAAAAGTAAAATTATTTTTATATTTAAAATACCAGGAATAGAACCTCTAACCTAAATATTTTATTTTATTATTACAGCATCCAATTTAATTGCCCATCACTTCATTTAATTTAGTCTTTTATTTTATTACTCGCATTGTTTTTTTATTTTATAAAATATATTCCATGTGGATTGTCCACTATATATATATATATATATATATATTGGAAAAAACTTAAATATAATTACTTAAATGGAGCGAGACTTGAAGACCATTCTATGTAACTTGCTGGTTTGAACAATATGAAATCTCATTCGAATGAACATGCCACTACAATAACTCTGTTTTGTCAGTAAATACATTTGTATGATATTCACAAGGTAGGAATTAGTTTAGGTGCATTCTGAAAATTCGATTTTAAACAAAGGATCTAACCCTATGCGGAATTATAAACAATAAGCAGGACAAGTCCTGTTACTGTTACTATGGATAAATTAACAGGCAACCACAATAACAATTAAATAAAATTATACTGTAAAATATTAAAACAATAGCAGGAATTAAAGCAGCAAAATAAATCAAACCATACAAAATTCAACACAATGATTTTGGTGACGAAGTGGAAAACTCTTCCGAGTAAAAAAACCACTCCGGGTATAGGCTACCACCCGAATCCAGTAAATAGAGAAAAACTTACAGCGATGGTCAAGACCTATGGTGGCAACTCCACCGACTCAAGTAACTCAATACTGTAAGAACTCAAGGAATTCCTCAAGCCTGCGACCCACGATTTTCCTCAGAACCTCTGAAGGCTCTGAGTAGATTATATCACCAATGACGCCGGAACTCCGACTACCAAACTTCCTCCTAAAGAACTCTAAAGGCTTAGGGAATTTGGGTTAAGTTGTGTTGAAGGTTTATCAAAGAAACATTCACACCATCAATGAAGAAGACAATGAGATAAGAAGTCTTCAATGGTGGAATCAAAGAGAGTTGAAAGCTTTGAGAGGTTTTGGCTCAAGGGAAATATGCTTCAACTCTTACAACTAATGGGGAATGGCGGCTAAGTGTTATATTTATAGGTAGGGTGAAACCTAGGGTTTTGCAGGCCAAAATCGTGTTCAGATCGCAGTCGCGTTCGAACGATTACTAGAACGCTACTCGAACGCGCCTTTTCTGTGAAGACTCGTTCGAACGCCAATCAAATGCACAACTAACAGATGCTCTCTGGAATGATCTTGTTTGAACCCAATAAGAATGTGACTCGAACGTTTGCTCTCTGGAATGCTTCCGTTCGAACCCCATAAAGAACGTGCCACTAATGCCACACGTTCGAACCCATTCACGAACTCAGCACTAACGCCAATCGTTCGAACACTACACCGAACGCACCACGAACGCATGTCTGATGCACATCAGCCAAATAACAGTCCAATTATACAAAGATCTTCATGCAGGATTACAACTCAATTGAACTTGTTTTGTCACGGACACATGCCAATAAAAATGGAACTCACAATCTCCCCCTTTGGCATTCCGTGACAAAATACTACCTAATAGAAAGACTACGGTAATAGACCCAAAAAGCAAAATAGTCAACTGTCAACCATCAAAATAGTTACTTATTACAAATGGACTCGATCTAACACCTAACAAAGTAGTCTTGAAAATAATGCCACCGCAGCAACATACCTGCTACCTGAAACATCGACAAACAACAACATACCGTGAAAAGCATTGGGATAATCAAGTAAAACATTAAGCAGGCAAAAATCTCATGCATGAACAGGTAGAAATCCCTCTCCCCCTTAATCTTAACTTCTCTTAAAACGGAGATATCTAAAGGATATTCTACGGCTCCCTCCTATATATTAAGGCTCTCCCCTTAATATATTACTCTCCCCTCTTTTTGTCACGAAATGACAAAGGGCAAAAGAAACAGGAAAAATAACATGAGACAACATATGCAAGAGCATAAACAAACAGGAATTACTCCCCCTCACTAACAGGCACATAGAGTTAGCAAAATAACACACGGGAAGCAAACCAAAAACTCAGGGAAATGCACAAGAAAAAAGGTTGGTATGCAATAACATGAAGCACACACATGTACATACTGAGATAAATAAAAATCCTGTTAAAAACTGACTGAAACAGCATTTAAAGCTGACACAATGATACCCAGTCAGTATTTAGCTGTTTATGACATGAAACAATATGCATCATTTTGAAAGTGGCTAAATACAACACTTATGCATATGACATCAACACCAAAGCATATAAAGCACTTGCATAGAAAAATAAAGTGCATAACAAATCAAGGGTTAAGACCTTATTTTATGTGCAGGACACATCCAAAGAAATCCATCTCTAAACAAACCAAGTCCACAAAATAGGTGTTCAAACCCAGCACTAGGACCTGAAAATAAGCAACATTGGTTGCATGCTATATTGTTTACCCCATAAATAACATGAGCTCATATTTAACAACTCTTTCGAGTGAAGGGTTTTTGCCCTTATCTTTTGAATTTGGCCATTTTGGCTCTTTTGCACTTGAGTCTCATTTTTTTTTAATTTATTTCTTTTTACTTTTGAAAAGGGGATAGCAAGGTCATATAGTCAAAGGTCACACTATTGAGCAAACAAAGTATGGAAGAGATTAGATTGCCATTCCAAAAACTCATACATGCGACCAAGCCTTAATAAAATAAAATCGTGTATGTGAATTGCAAGCACAAGATATACCAAGAGTTTTTATCACATACACATATGCATATAGAGCATAAAAAAAAACAGCATATCATACATGCATAATCATATATCCTATATACCAGGATCACATGCACATGATATTCATGCTCTAATAAGCCAAAAAAAATATTTTTGATCTTTATCAATTTCTATTTTTTTTTTTTGTATTTTTCAGATTTTAACAAATAGAAATAAAGACACAAACAGGCTTGCAAAACATCTAATGGTACGTGGAGTTGTATCCCGAGTGCAGATCATACTACCGTCCATTCAGAATCGGCTATGAAATTTATGTCCGGGTTTCCATCCTATATACCAAGGGACATATAACAAAAACAAGACACACGCACACCCATATGCTGTGAAAATAAAATAAACGTGCAAAAACATAAAATACACGCGCACACACACATGCAATGGAAAAATAAAAGTGCACCATTTAAGCAGAGTTACACCGAAGTGCACTCTCATCATGTCCATCAGGACACGCAGAAGAAGATGTGAATTCATCTTACTTCCTCACCCAAACCTTTCTAGGAACCTCTTCCACATGAGAGTTCCCAGACAACAAAGTAAGTTTCTCACTCAAGAATTGAGCCTGTTTGGTTAGTGCAGAAACTTGAGACATTAGATGTGACGAATCAAATATATGAGACACACTCTTAGGCCTTCTCTTTTGCTTGTGCAACATAAAGCACTTAGGCCTAATGTGTCCTGCCTTGCCACAGTGATGGCAAACAGAGAGCGAGGTTTACCCACAACACCTCTAGATTGAGGTTGGGAAATAGGACGAGGAATAAATGGAGGAATAACATGACTACACTCAACAGGTTTCTTTCCTAAGTCACATTTAGCTGTTACAAGCACAGCTTTGGAAGAAGAAGCCTTATCACAGTTAGGCTCAGAAATAATTCCGAACATACGGTCCACCTTTTTATTCTCACTAGAAAATACAGACAACTGGGTTCTAGTATCTTCAAGTTCAGTTTCTAAAATTTGGACCCTATTAATTAGACCTCTATTTTTCTCCTCCAGGTCATCTACCATCAAAAGGCTCTGCTCAAATTTTGTTTGAGCTTCATTATTTTCTAGCTCAACTAGTTTCAGCCTCTTATTGACCTCTATGTTAGTCTTCTTAATAGCCAAACTCTCATTAAACAGTTCAACATAAGCTACCTGAAGACTTTCCTCATCTACAGACTCATCAAGAGAGACTTCTGAATCAGCATCATTAACCACAATCTCTCTCTCACCAGTCACACTAGTAGTAAAGGCAATAAATTTTTTCTTGCCTTTAGGAGACTCATCAGAAGAATAACTACCTTTTGAATCACTAAGAGAGGCAGCCATGGCTTTCTTACCTTTAGCTCTGAGATATGTAGGGCACTCGGGTCGAATATGCCCATAGCGTTCACACTCATGGCATTGGACATCACGGGATCTACTACCCTTATCCTCTCCAGACTCTTTCCTGCTATGCCTCTCTCTCCAGGCATAACCTCCCTATCCCTGTTACTGTTATGGCCACTCTTCTTAAGTTTAAGAAATTTCCTAAACTTCTTAGCAAACAAGGCCAAATCATGATCCGTAAAGGTATCGTCATCACTAGATGGATCATGAACAACTTCCTTTGTGATCTTCATCGCTATAGTTTTGGGCTTTTGATACCTATGAAGTTTCTTCTCATAAACTTGTAGTTTTCCTACGAGTTCTTTTAAATCAAGCTTATCGAGGTCATTACTTTCCTTGATGGCGGTAATCTTGGGTAGGAATTTATCAGGCAAGGATCTAAGGATTTTCCTAACTATCCTATTGGTAGGTATAGTCTCACCTAGGTTAAAACTTGAGTTAACAATGTCATTAATCTCAGCATAGAATTCATCAAAGGTCTCATCATCTTTCATTTTGGCGACCTCAAACCTAGTGGCTAAATCCTGAAGTCTATTATTTTTAACAGACAATGTGCCCTCATGCACAGTCTGCAGGATGTCCCAAGCATCATTGGCTATCTCACACATTGAGATTCTCCTAAATTCAGCAGAACAGACAGCACTATGTATGGCATTAACAGCTTTGTTGTTCCTATTGCTAGCATCAAATTCGTCCTTGGTCCAGGTTAATTTATCTTTAGGGGAAGAGACCCCATCAACAACAACAATGGGAGGTTTCCACCCGTCTTCAACAGTCATCCAGACCCTCTCATCTAAGGACTTAAGGAACGTTCTCATGCGAACCTTCCAATGTAAATATTTCGTGCCATCAAAAAATGGTGGACAATTCAAGGGTTGACTATGTTCCATAGCTAACGGGTCAAGGATCGAGTTCAGGCTCTGATACCAATTGAAAATTCGATTTTAAACAAAAGGTTTTGACCCTATGAGGAATTATAAACAATAAGCAAGACAAGTCCTGTTACTGTTACTATGGATAAATTAACAGGCAACCACAATAACAATTAAATAAATTTATGCTGCAAAATATTAAAACAATAGCAGGAATTAAAGCAGTAAAATAAATCATACCACACAAAATTCAACACAATGATTTTGGTGACGAAGTGGAAAACTATTCCGAATAAAAAAACCACTCCGGGTATAGGCTACCACCCGAATCCACTATATAGAGAAAAACTTACAGCGATGGTCAAGACCTATGGTGGCAACTCCACCGACTTAAGTACCTCAATACTACAAGAACTCAAGGAACTCCTCAAGCTCGCGACCCACAGTTTTCTTCAGAACCTCTGAAGTCTCTGAGTAGATTATATCACCAATGACGCCGGAACTCTGACTACGAAACTTCCTCCTAAATAACTCTAAAGGCTTAGAGAATTTGGGTTAAGTTGTGTTGAAGGTTTATCAAAGAAACATTCACACCATCAATGAAGAAAACAATGAGATTAGAAGTCTTCAATGGTGGAATTAAAGAAAGTTGAAAGCTTTGAGAAGTTTTGGCTCAAGGGAAATATGCTTCAACTCCTTCAACTAATGGGGAATGGCGGCTAAGTGTTATATTTATAGGTAGGGTGAAACCTAGGGTTTTGTAGGCCAAAATCGCGTTCAGATCGCAGTCGCGTTCAAATGCTTACTAGAACGCTACTCGAACACACCCTTTCTGTGAAGACTCGTTCGAACGCCAATCGAACGCACAACGAACAGATGCTCTCTGGAATGATCCTGTTCGAACCCAACAAGAACGTGACTCGAACGTTTGCTCTCTGGAATGCTTCCGTTCGAACCCCATAAAGAACGTGCCACTAACGCCACACGTTCGAACCCATTCACGAACTCAGCACTAACGCCAATCGTTTGAACACTGCACCGAACACACCACGAACGCATGTCTGATGCACAGCAGCCAAATAACAGTCCAATTGTTCAAAGATCTTCATGCAGGATTACAACTCAATTGAACTTGTTTTGTCACGGACACATGCCAATAAAAAATGGAACTCACACATTCATTTTCAGTTCATCATTTTGATATTTTACCTTACTCTTGTTGAATAGAAAATTTAAACATACAGAATAAAGGTTGAAGTGGGTTTAAGGAAAAATATACATATAAAATATAATTTCATAAATATCCAATGATTTGTCAATGAAAAACAATAGATCAGAACACAAAACACAATATAAAAATTGCTTTTAGTTGGGAACGAAGTTGTTCACAACACAGCCATTGATATTTGTTGCAGGAATTTGAACCCTCTCCTTTCTTTCTCATCGCACAAAATGAATAAGGAGGTATTCAATATAGGTTAGCTGCATATACCCAAAAACATAACAAGTTAGTCTCAAACTAAACAATGAAACTCAAAGGGGATGGTAATTTGGTTCCATGTCATGTGAAATTTAAATCCCCTTAAAATCAACCTGGTTATTAATTATATCAATGATAAAATTAATTGAGTCATTAATGAATTCTTGTGCTGGCATCTGGATATTCAAACTCGACATGATTAATAAATCAATGACGTAAATTTGATATATTTTGTTCTGTCTATTGTGTTGGAAAATTTGATAGCAAAACCAAACTTAATTAAGTTGTAATTAGTCTTGAAGATCTGGATTAATTAGATGACATTTGATGAAGATATCAAGTCACATGTTCTTGTTGGGTTCGAGCTCTCAGTGTTTGTATCATGTTTGATCGGTTATTCGAACATAATTTTCCAGAGATTCATCGTTAGAGCTGCGTTCTTATATGTTTAAATGAACCTTTCTAGTAGTTTCGCATTTGAGTTCCGTTTGCATCTTCGTTCGAAAGCCCTATTTGATTTTATGCTCGTTCTCCGTGAGTTCTCACGACTTTCGAACATCTGAACTTGTTTCATTTATTATATATGAGTTTTCAAGCTGTAAAAGTGGTTAGGATACCATTCCATATAAACATAACCCTTATGCATTCTTCCAAGTGTGGAAAATATAGCAAAGATCTCACATTATATCATTTTCCATCTTCTTGAGAGATCTCATTATTGAAGACTCAAATCTCGTGTCTTCTTTCTTTTGAGTGGACTCTTTTTGTTCAACCATTATCAAATTTTTAAACACAAACCATACCAATACCCAATACCTTCTGAGTTCTAAGGTGGAGATTGGTGATTAGAGTTTTGACGTTGAAAGTTTACAGAGGTGATTCATTGAGACTTCAAAGGTTCTATGGAAAGATGCAAGATTCAGGCTCGGGGAGTTTTTCAGGTTATTACAATACTAGAAATTGAATCATCAAAGTTGTTGCTTAAGGTCTTTTCACAATCTCTATAAGTTTTCTCATATAGTGAATGTAGGTGGTAACTTGTACTCGAAGTGGTTATTCTCTGCAAAGAGATTTCTGCTTTGATAAGTGCGGTTTATACCCACTAGTTCAGGCATTCTTAGCTTATTATTTTGTTAGATTCTGTATCATTTAATGTATTTTTAAATTCTGTATCATTTAATGTATTTTGTAAATTTTTTTTTATGTTTTATTAGTAAGAAGAATTAGGATGTGGATCTTGGACCAATTATACGTATTTTGGACCATATGGACGCATCAGAAGCATGTGAGAAAGCAGAAACCGTAGAAACCACTCATCCTGAAAAATAGGGTGGCATTGTGGTACCACTTTTGGCATTGTGACGCCTCACCATGATGGCTACATACAAATTTCCCTAGAATTAGGCGTCACAATGCCAAGTCTGATGTTGTGATGCTGCGACAAAAGCCTAAAATCTTAATAAAGTAATATTTACATATACAAGGACTCCGAGACCTCCCTATAAATACATATGCTCGTCCAAAACTCTGTAGAGGAGACTAATACACAACAAAGACTCTAAACACATATTTTTAAAGAGATCCAAGGAGGAAGATTGAAGAGTGACAAGAGGAGATGAAGATAGTGACGTCCGAAGGCGAAGGGATTCGATTTGTTTTAATCTTCAAGATTCTTTCTGAAACTCTAATGATTTCTATTAGATTCATGATCTTATTTTCATTGTTATTATGATCGGTACTAAATCTATTGTTTTAGAAGATGATGTAGCTTTTGCTTTAACATATATATGATTACCAATTTGATTTTTATGAAGTTTTAATTCAGTTTATTTATATTCTCTGTGTTTAATGCTTCTTATTTGTTGGCCACAAATTGAGATGATATATGTTAAGAATCTACCACTCATGAGAGAGGATTTAGAATAGGATCTAGAGAATATAACATAGAAAAATTGTAGAGTTTGGGAGAATCTATAATTTGAAGTAATTAACAAAGAATCACAGAGCATAATGAATTGTTAATTACTAGATTCTTATAAGGATATCGAAGTCTATAATTGATAATATATTAATTTGGCACTCGTGAGAGGGGGTTATATAATTTAGGATTCTTGACTTATAAACAATGCAATTGAATAAAATTTGATTGGCATAACAAATACATAGGGGATGGCTAGGTGAAATTAGACTTTAGAATCTCTCTCTTATTGGATTATCTTAATAAATGTTTTGTTTCGTAATTATTTAGTTTTCAATCTAAATTTAATTCCTTTCTACATAAAGTTAAGTTTACTAATTATAGTACTTAGTGTGAGTTGATTACAATCCATGTAGGTTCGACACTCTTTCATTTATCTTTACTAAATCTTGACACTGTACACTTGCGGTATGATATAAAATATCACAATAAATTTTTTACGCCGTTACCGGGGATTGTTAATTTAATTCACATTAATACTATTACCAAATAAACCTTAGCCTTAATTTAGATTTTATTTTATTTTTTATTATTAATTTTTATTGTTATTGTTATTTTTATTTTGGTACTTTTCTTGTCTTTTTGTGCTTCAGTGAATATAAAGATCCACAAGTCTTGACTCACTCTATTTGATTCAGAAATATAAAGAATATCGAGGAGACTAAGGAAAGAAAGGAAATTTGAGAAAGAAGTAATTTCGGCTGAAAATAAAAAGAACAACACATGCCAGGTGGCAATCAGAGATCATTTTAACCATTCATTGACGATAACTATTCTGGGATTGCGCACCTGCCAATCAAGGCCAATAACTTTGAGTTGAAACTTGTATTGATCAATATGGTACAAAAGAACAAGTTTAGGGATTCAGGATCCCAACGTGCATTTACAGATGTTCTTGGAGATGGCATATACAATAAAGATAAATGGAGTCACTGAAGAGACTATCATATTACGCTTGTTCCCATTCTCTTTAAGGGATAAAGCAATGAGTTGGCTGCAATCTATTCAGACAGGTAGCATCATGACATGGCAGGATATGGCTATAATATTTCTTACGAGGTTCTTTCTACTAGGTAAATCAGCCTAACTGAAAATATAAATTAGCATATTTAAGCAGTTAGAGACTAAGAATTCGTAAAGGCCTAGGAATATTTTAAAGATCTACTTATGAGGTACCCACAACACAATTTTGAAGACTGTGTTCAGATTCAGTTATTCTCTAATGGGTTGAATGGTCCAAACAAGACCATGGTTGATGTAGCTGCTGGAGAATTTATGTTCAAGAAATCTGCTGAAGATGTCTATTAGAGGATATGGCTATCAATAACTTCTCATTTCTCCAAAGAACACACTATTGCCTAAAGTGGCTAGTATATATGAGGTGGATCTTATAGTTTGATTTATAGCTCAAGTGTCATCCCTCATGACTCATCTAGCAGGATTGACCCATCAATATGGCTAACCCTCTATTGAAGCTTTTGTTGCTAATAGTATGCTCTTACCTGATGAAGGATATAGGCAAGTCTAATATGTGAACAATCGGAACTTCAACAACTATAGAGGAAACCTTATACCTAACTATTATCATATGAACTTATCATAAGCCAACACATAAAATGTCTTGCAACCTCTGGTTGGCTTCAATAATCAATGAGCTAAGCAAAAACCTTCCCTAGAAGACCTCATGTGCATTTTTATTGCTAAAAATTAAGAGAGGTTTAAGAAGAACGAGTTGAGGCTAAATAATATTGAAACATATATGGGTAATATAGGGGCAACGATGAAGTCCTTAGAAGTACAGATTGAGTAGATTGATTCTTCCATGGCTAATTAATAGAAAATGGGTGTTTTCTAGTAATACTTAAGTCAACCCCAAAGAGCAGTGTGAAGCCATAACCCTCAATAGTGGAAAAGAGATTAAAGATACCTCTTAGGACTTGGGCAGTAAAGAAAAAGAAGCAACAAAGTGTATAGCTCCTCCAGATAAGCCACCATCCATCTCAAAGACACATTTATCATACCCTCAGTGCTTTTAAAAGAAGAAATTGGATGCTCAGTTTACAAAATTTCTAGATATCTTCACAGAGATCCATATCAACATTCCCTTCGCAGATGCTTTGAACAAATGTCAAACTATGTGAAGTTTATGAAGGAGATAATGTCCAGGAAGAGGAAGTTGGCAGATTCTGAAACAGTAGTACTCACAAAGGAGTGTAGTGCTATCATACAGAAGTATCTCCCTCCGAAGCTGAAGGATCTTGGCAGCTTTACCATACCATGCACTATTAGGAACCAATATTTTTGTGAAGATTTATGCGATTTGGGGGCAAGTATCAATCCCATGCCTTTATCTTTCTACAAACAGTTCGGCATATGTGAGGAAAAGCCAACCACAGTCACATTACAGTTAGCAGATAGATCTCTCACCTATCTACATGGAATTATAGATGATGTGTTGGTTGAGATGGAGGCTTTCTTTTCTTGATATGGAATAAGATTATGATATTCCAATCATCCTTGGAAGACCTTTCTTGGCAATAGGCAGAGCGATCATTTATGTGCAGAATGGTGAACTGAAAATAAGGGTTCAAGATGGAGCCATGCCAAGTCCTGAAGGTGATGAAGAATGTCACAGGCTAGATATTGTAGAGAATAGAGTTGAAAACACCCTGGGTGAATCGGTATTTCAGCAACTTACGAGCATAGTATAGTCGTTAATAAAAGAAGATCTTCTACAGCCTAAACTGCAGCCATTCCCAAAATACCGTAAAAAGAGGAAATCAAGAGTTAGTGCTCACTTGAAGAATATCCATGGGATGCTTAAAAAGTGGTCGAGAAAATTTACCACATGTACAGTCCAAAATTTCAAACATTGGTGGAACTTGGAGAGCCATCCCTGGATAAATTGCCACAGCATGTCAAGTTGTCTTTTTCATGTAATAACAACCGGTGGATACCAAAGAAGAAGGCAGATGAGACTACTAGAATCGCTACATTGAAGCCACTATGACTGTTTGGGTGGTTGCGTGTAACGATCAAAAATCTCAACTATAATTACGTCATGAGATGAGCATTCACATTAAATCACGTTACGCAACAGTAATACCACATGGACACATATACCATCATAAAATAACATTAGTGAACAGTCAGCTAAACCTTCGAAAATTTGATACTAAATGGTAAGATGTTATACTCCGGACAGTATACAGTATTTGGGCCGTAACATTCTCATACGAACTCTGATTTTATGAATTTTATATCGTCCGAAAGGTGAGAGCGAGACCTACAACTTCAGCATTGAATATTTTTCTAAATTCAGACCAGAAATATGCAAAACATGTAAGTCAAAAATTTGAGTGAATAATATCATGGACCTATCTAGAAAAATCTCAATCTTTCTCAACATTTCAGCTTTTTTCTTAATTAATCCAAATTTCAAACAAGCCCTAGTATAAAAGGGGATTATTATTCACTATTTTACAAAATTAGAAAATAAGAAGAAGAGAAAGAAAACATAGAGGAAAATGATAAGAGAAAGAAGAAGGAAGAAGAAGAAGCAAAAGAATGAAAAGAAAATACCAAATCCTTAAGAATTAAGAAGAAGATTGGCAACAATTGGAGGCTTAGATGATGAAGGAAATCAAGAAAAATAAGGTAAGGAAACCTGACCCAAAACTTGGTTTGTTAGATTTTGAAAACATAATGATAGAATTGAGATATTGAAATGAAAAGGATTGCATATTGATGATTGATAAGTAAAGAAAGTGATTGTTGAATTTAAGAACTCAAATTTTCAAAGTTTTAAAGGTTTAGTTAAAACAAGGATATTGAGATTTAAAGATTGGTTGAGGTTGAAAACTTGGTGTAGAATATGTGAATTTGAAGTTCACTAGGGTTGGTGTAATAATTTTATTATGGAAGGTTTATGGTGCTTTTCGTGTATGATGAACTTTGTAAAACAACCATAGAATCCTGGAAAATAGGCCGGCGTCTCGACGCACAAGGGTTCACATCGAGATATTGTTGGAGTTTCTAAAACAAGCCTAAGATCATATAAGCATGTAAACAGAATGAATAAGGATGAAGAGTGGCGGAAACACACTTACATCGATCGGTTTGTGGATCCGTTAAGCAACAAAATTTTCCCTTTGTGCAGTGAAGGTTTCGGCCAAGGCGAGTGGGGAAGCTCCAAGCTTTGTTTGATCCTTCCAAGCCCAAGGATTAGTTTCCCATAACACCTTTGTATGATCCCTTGATGGTGCTAGCCTTGTATGTGATTTATTGTTCCAAACATACACAAAATCTCCAAGCTTTTGCAACAAAACCTTGAAAATGAGAGTGCTGTGAATAGTGGTTTTCACGCCACTTTGAAGAGAGAAGATGATGTTGTGTGTTAAATGATTTACCAAAACCCTTTATATTTATTTCTAAAACAAATATAATAAATCAAATACCAAAGTTGGTATATGACAAGGTCAAAGGTCTATCACCTTGACTTGGAGTGTTATTCACTCTTCCACCAAAACCCATCACCATAAAGTAAAACAATGACAAGTGATGTGATGGTTGATGTGACATGTGGGCCCCACTTGATTCCGAATGCGAGTGGGCCTGCAAACACTCTCGGGCTCGGGTTCGATAATTCCGAATTAGCGAACTTCCGTCGCGACGTTAATTAAATCAAATTTAATTAAATAATTATGCCTAGTAAAATTACTATTCACGTTGCTAACGAATTAACTCCAAATTAATTCGTTTGCCCGAATTAAAATCTAATTTTAATTTCGCGTCGAAATCGAATTTCGTTTAATATATCAAATATATTATTTTAATGATTAATTCCAAATTAATCTTTCTCTCTCTTCAAATAGTACTTTATCCAAGATAAAGTCTCTCCGCAATTAATCCAAGATTAATTGAGTTCGAATCATACGTCATCGGTGAATCTTCGGGAAGCGACCCAAGAGATCTCTAGATATGTTGGCAGTAAATCCGATCGTCGGTATATCCGAACACGTACGTACCAAGTACTACGTTTTTACCGATTTACGAGACAATGTTGGCTTCTAGCAAAGCGTAATGCCTACCCAATTCTCTAGAAATATTCTTACTGGAATATAAGATCTTTGTCAGGCGTAGTATACCGTAGTATACCGTAGTATAATGTATAGCGTTCCAGTATCAGATGTCACGTGCAAGGCCTGGGGTTGGAATAGTGTCTGCCCTGTACGAGCACATATCGGATATCAAGCAACTAGTCTCTTTGAATCGGATAATCATGACCTTGTCATATTATCCCGATGGTTGCAACACTATAGAGAACCAGTTCTGAATCCCTGCGTGATCATTATCTCTATATGTCTGAAGTGATACTTCCATCTTGACATCACATCCAATGCACTACGATTCTCAATAAACCCAGAAGAGGCGTACACAGAACCTGTTAAAGCCCTGGACGACCAAAACCAAAGTTTACCGATTGTCGCAAGCATTAGCGATGCGAGTCTCAGGTTAAGACCAAATACATCTACCCTGACGTGGACTCCCATAGACACATATACATACTACCAATGGGATTCCACGGGGTCTATCCAGAGCGAAGCTGTTTTCCGTACCATCGGTAAAACACAACCTCCTACAGCACTTGCATAAGTATCCTATACTTAAATATATGAGAACTATGCCGTTATGCCCTCACAACGCGCACAAGTGCAATACTAGCCTATACCGCATTATCGATGTCCAATCTCGATAATACTACGACTAGGGATATTTAATGATTAAATCTTTATGGATTGATACTGTCTCATATCATCTCAATCCGATACTAATCATATGGACTTCTACCATTTATATTAAAGTAAATAAATTTACAAAACGGTAAAAGGCAATTTCATTAATACATAGTCAATTTTGTACAAAAACACAATGTATTTTACAAATAGTGACGCTATGGGTCATAACTGTCCAACAGATATGTGCTGGGGATTTTTACATAATTCATTTTTGCTTTGTTCGCATCGCGACACACAAAGACATGGTCACGACGAGAACAGAAAAACTTTTATAGATACGTTTCTGGTATCGTGCGCGTCACGATAGACATGGGTTTACGTCGTGATGCGAGGGTAAAATTTCCCCAAAATAATTTTTAGTTCATCTTAATTTTACTCGAACATGTTAGAGGCCAATCTAAAAGACTCGTATTGGTTTGTACTCAAATGGTACTTCATGATAAAAGTATGATATGCTTTGAGGTGATAATAAGTGTTTGAATGCAAAACTTAGTGTAATCTCGAAACATATCCATGACTTATATTCTAACCAATTTTACTGATTATAGATTATCGGCAGGAATCTCAAGTTCATTGACCAAGTGAAATAGTGCCAGCCATGCACCAAAATCTGTGAGTGGACACTTCTATTTTTAAGTTGATTTTTTTTTCATTCTTTATGAAGTGAGACTTATTTTTCAAGCACATAGGACGTTAGCCATAGTTGATTTCAGATTAATATTAAACGAAATGTTTTATACAGTTTTAAAATCTATAGCATGACTTTTTATGTTTTCGAGGTATGTGGGAAAAACCCACCTGAGTATGTAACTTGATACAAGCATGGAATTGACGGATGACATATGCACATGTAGAGGACTGGGGGGACGACGATACATAACGCCCCCAGATCCTAGTTCAGGACTATGGATGATAGATGCCCCTAGATCCTAATTTCAGAGCTTGGAGGGTAGCATATATCCGCACCCCCAATTCTAGTTTAGTGGCTTGGGGGACGACGATACGTAACGACCCCAAGACCACTAGTTTCAGGGACATGAGTGGCATACTTTGCTGGACGGGGATATATAAGCCCCAAAGTTATGGATTTGCACTTCTTACTCTAGTTAGGCGTATGGGAGGACAACGATATGTAATGCCCTCATACGTCAGGCTTTTCACAAACATAGATCATTTTTCAGAAAATAGCTTTTCAGATACAGATTAAAGAAATAGTATTCAGAAATAAATACTTCAAAAATAGATTTCAGAATAGACCGTTCCAGATACAGGTTTTTGGAACCAGATTTTCAAAAGTAAACTTTAGAAAAATTTTCCAAAAAGAAAGTGATTTTAAATTAATAGAAGAGATTTCAGGAAGATGATTTGAGATGAATATGATTTTAGAACCATGAACTTTTAAGAGCATTTTTAGTATTACTTTTAAATCGTCCACTCACTTAGATCGTACAACGATCTAACCCCCCACTCCTAGTTTTCTTGTCTTGTAACTTTACTTGGAGGACGAGCTCGAGAGGATGGATACTAAAAGCAGTCACTATGGTACTTAGTCCACCAGGTCATGTCCGAGATTAAATCTAGTTAAGTCGGAGTCATAGAATGTCATGTAACATATATGTTATACAGTAATGATCACACGTATATTGCATTCTAGAAGTTATTGTTACTGTTGAAATATGTATTTAAACAAAGTAATTGGTATTAAGAGTATTATGCATACATGGTTGATGAGTTGGGCTATGGTCTCATATGTGGGTTTATAAATATGTGAGATAAGAATAGCAGTTATCAAAAGTCAGAGGTTTATGGGGATAGTACGCCTTATCTCATGCCGGTAGCATCTTCCAGAATGGGGATATTATAAATATGGTATCAGAGAATGATCTAGGGAGTTAGTGACTGTAGTGGGCAGAGTGTTGGGGTCTTGTATACATAGTATGTCTGGGATACTTGTATGTAGGACACTACCTCTCCAGTATCCGATCCTCGAGTGTGTCCTTAAGCTCCATAGACAGGTTAGTAAGTATTCCTAAGGCTACCTAATTTTCTTTCTAATAAGTAACCCTATTTCTTGCTCTAGTTAAGAAATTTTCCATGATTATTCAAGATTAATTTGACCTACGAATCTAGAAAAAATAAGCACTAAGGATAGTTACTTAGTGGAGTGGGAATAGAAAATTATAAGAAATGAAGAAAAGATGCATAGAAGCTTAAACAGCCAGAGATAGAAAAGTAAAGAAACAGAAAGAAATAGTAAAGTTCTAAGGATACCCACCTAAGAAATTAGAAAGATAAATAGAAAACAAAAAGAAAAAATAGGAAAGATATCTAGATACTCAAATAACCAGAGACAATAATTGGGAAAGATACAGAAGTAGATGATAAAGAAAAATCCATAAGAAAGGCAAAATGATAAGGTATAGATGATTTAAGAAGTTAGATTAGTAAAAAGATAGAGGTACAAAATGAGATGATAAAGAAAACACTTTAACTTATGGTAGTAAAGAGCATATAGCAAGCCTGAATAAGAGTAAAATGTTGAGAAAACCTGAGTAAAATTTCTTCTTTCCTACTAAGATTCCTTTTCCATTAGAAAACTACACCAGGTCGACCCAATATCCATAAGCATCTGTTATAAATATCAAAGTTTTCCCCGAATGGTGGAAATATTCAGAAAAAGAAGAGAAATGAAGATCAGGATTAGTGAATGGATTTTCCAGTAGTAAAAGATATAGAAGTTCTGGATACCAAAACCTAGACCCGTGAGCAAGTAAATTGAGAGACGTAAGGAGAAGTGATTAGTTACCTTAAATAAAGAAACAAATATAGATAAGATTTGACATACCAAAATCTATGCCACCTAGTTATTTTAGAAATGAGGTTGTCCTGACGGAATCTATCTCGTACTACCTTATATGAGTAATAGACTCCATCAGGATAGAGAGTACCAGAATAAAGACCACGATAACCATCGAGACATAGAGGTTTGCCCCATCCATTTCCAGTTAGATAAAGGCAATCGTAAGAAAACCCAAGGAGTGACTATCCTAAAAAATAGAAAAATAAGATATGACCAAGAAAAAGACCTAGAAGGCCTCCGAAGTTAGAAAGGAAAGAACCCAGTATAGTCCACAGAATAGACCAACCATAGTAGAACTCATAGATCAGATCAATACCAATAGAAACCTACATAAGTTTAAAGATGACAAACCTATGAGATTGAAGGTACTCAGGAGTTAATAAGATTACTAGCACGAACAAATAAAAATTAAATGGCATAGTCATAGCCAATAGCAAGAGCAAAGACCTAGAAAATAGCCCTTGAGAATGAACCATCACCAGTCACAGTAGTACATCATAAAGCTAAGAAATAATATAGGGAAATACAAAGCAGTAAGAAAGACCAGTATCTATAGTAGCAGAGATAATGAAATTTAAAGACAACGACGCGTATGGAAACACCTAACTAGACCATTTTTGGACTTAAACAGTTAACAGAAACTTGTACTTTCAGATTTCCAAGGAAATCATTTATTCACCCCCAATTTAGGTACCAACAAGAGGATGAATAAGTAAAAAAGACATTGGACAAGATAAAAAGATCATGTGACAGCCAAACCCAGAAGCTCAACATGACCTAGATAAGATCTGAAGATTGTAATATCTTGAACGAGATGGAGTAGTTTGTAGTCACAATAAGTTTAGCCAAATACAAAATGGATAATCTGATCCATAGTGCGGTGGAAATCTTTCAAGAAAATAAAGGCTTAAAAGAGTAAGAGGGTAAAGTAAGCACCACATAGCAACACAAGAGTAAGGTATCCAACTTATACAAAGCTTTTCACCATATCAGAAAAGAAAGGATTAGTAAGAATGTATCACCCAAGCTAAAGATACAGTAGTAATACCATAATTAGTTGTAAATATGAAGTTTCCAATGGAGTGGTGACCTACGAGGGTCAAGGAATCAAGATAAGGAGGAAAGCCAAGTGCTAGAGAAAAAATTAGTAAAAAAAGTATAACATAGGAAATATGGTAGTAGTTTGAGAAACTATGAATCTTATGAAAGTTCTCAGTAAGAGCTAGTATAACCTATAGCCAGAGAGAAATTATGGTAAAATTGAAAGAGATAGTTCAGATGGTTGTTAACAGAAGAACCTAAGTTGGGATTTAACACCAGATATGCAGATAAGAGAGTCATAAGCTCATAAATAAGCAACACGCACAATTGTAGCATGAGCAATTAGTGAGAACTTTGCAACCAGAAAACTCTAGGACAAACCCCACCCTCCCAACCCTCGTCAGACAATAATGACAAAGATGGACCTCGAATCTCTCCTTAAGACACTCATAGGAACAAGTAGAAACTTAATAGAAGGAGACCGGAACATAAAGTCTTTCAATATAGTACAAGAGTATAATAAAAATGGAAAATAGCTTTAAACGAGAGAATTAGAAGAGAAGTTGTATAGTTGGAATAATGAAGAGGTAGAGTATTAGATTACCAGAAACAAGAATAGCGTTAGACATGGCAAGAGACATGTAGAGATGATATCCTTCTGGTAAAGAAATATTGATATAGATTGCAGAAGTCCCAAGTATAAAATAAGGCAGAAAATAAGATAGAAGACAAGTGAAATACTTAGAAATAAGACTATCTTAGTAAAACGACAATGGAAAAGATATTAAATAAATGATGAAAAAGGTACACAAATACAAGAATAAACTTTACAAAGTTAAGATTAGTAATACTATGGGATATCAGATTTTATAAATGTCGAAATAAGACTGGAATTCTATCAGACAGTAACAAAAGAAAGGTATTAAGTATAACTAATGTGTTTCTATGATGTGTAATAAGAAAAGAATGTGACAAGGAATTGATTTATTGAGGGACAATATGGAGATGCCCAAAGGAACTAAAAGTGTGAATATATGAATAACTTAACAAAGAAACTTTATGAATAAGAAGGTTGCGGTACAAAGAAGGGACAATCAGATTTATCATAGCAAAGAATATAAAGCTGAAGAGAGCAGAATCTAGAGGATGAAGCCCATAAGAAATTGGAAGTTAGCAATAAGAAATAGACAGTTAAGTAGTCAGACTAAGAGAAAAAAAACCTTGTTCAAACTAACCAAGTAGAACTGGAAGTGTATTGGGACAAGTGTTTCTAGTTGCAATAAGAAGTATCTTTGTATATGTTAGTTTAAAATTATGATGGACATGAATAACCCTAACCTTAAGAGACAAAATCATCATTTAGCATAAAAACGCATTGGATAAGAAGAGATTGAGGATACACTCAGGAAGACCATTAAATGAGTTATAATAAATAAACGAAGTGGAGAACTTAATGTATACTTAAGACCAAGGATAACAAAAAGGTTATTGGTTGTGGTACAAAGTATAATAGACCTATGATAGCTGTAAGGAGTCATAGAAGCCAAGCGATATCTAAGAGTTGGTAGTAACCTAGCAAGAGAAATAAGAGATGAAAATAAACAATTCATGTAGAACAACCATAGATAGATCCATATTAGCAAGAATGCAACTAGATCATTTGAGATTCTATAAGTTGGGTATACTTTTGTGAAGAGAAGTACAAATGAATAGTTATCCAAGAAGTCTTGAGAGAAGAATTAAGCCCTTAAGGGAAAAAGAAATAAGTGAAAGATAGTTATAGAGTGCCAGATAGAAATAAGTAACCCCCGGATACTAGTTTAAGAAAAAACGAGAGTTCAAACATTAAGAAATAAGGTTATATCATGCTATGTTCCAGAAATTACATTACCAAGATCAATAGTAGAAATGCTTCAAATACGAATCCTATTTAAGGGGGGAGAATTTATAACGACCGGAAATCTCAATTACCATTACCTCATAGGATGAGTATTAATAATATAAATCAATTTTGGACACATATACCCTCATGAAAAAACATCGATGAACAGTTGGCTAAACCTTCGAAAATTCCGATACTAAATGGTACAATGTTATAATTAAGACAGTCCAGAGTATTTGCACCATAACTTTCTCATACGAACTCTGATTTTTATGAATTTTATATCACCAGAAAGTTGAGATCGAGACCTACAACTTTAGTATTAATAGTTTTCCAAATTCTGACCAGAAATAGGCCAGAATACAAGTCAAAAATCTAGGTGAATAATATCATGGACCTATCTAGAAAAATCTCAATCTTTCTTAATATTTCTACACTTTTCTTTAGTAATCCAAATTTCAAACAAGACCTAGTATAAAAAGGGGATTACTTTCACTATTTCAAAAAATTAGAAAATAAGAAGAAGAAGAAGAAGAAGAAGAATAAAAATAATAATAATAATAATAATAATAATAATAAGAAGAAGAAAAAGAAGAAGAAGAAGAAAAACGTAAAAGAAGAGGAAAATAGAAAAAAGAAGGAAGAAGAAAGAAGAAAGAGTAAGGAAGAAGAAGAAACAAGGGAATGAAGCAAATACCAAATCTTCAAGAGTTAAGAAGAAGATTGGAAAAAATTGGAGGCTTAGAGGATAAAGGAAATCAAGAAGAATAAGGTAAGGAAACTTGACCTAAAACATGGTCTGTTGGATTTTGAAAACATAATTATAGAATTGAAATGTTGGCATGATAAGGATTGCATATGGATGATTGATAAGTAAATAAAGTAATTGTTGAATTTAAGAATCCAAATTTTGAAAGTTTTAAAGGTTTAGTTAAAATAAGGATATTGAGTTTTAAAAATTGGTTGAGGTTTAAAACTTGATGTAGAATATGTGAATTTGAAATACAATAGATTGGTGGTGTAATAATTTTTTTATGAAAGTGTTTGTGGTGCTTTTGTGTATGAAGGACTTTGTAAAACAAGCATAGAATCCTCGAAAATAGGCCGACATTGTGATGCACAAGGGTTTACATCGCGATGCATGCTGGGATTTTGCAGAATTCACTTTGGTTTGTTCACGTCGCGACATGCAAAGACTTGCGTCGCGATGGGAACTGGAAAAATTTTATGCATATGTTTCTGCTATCATGGCCATCGTGACGCATACTGTTATACATCGAGACACGAGGGAAAATTTTCCATAAAATAAGTTTTAGTTCATCTCAGTTTCACTCAAACATGTTAGAGGCCACTCCAAAAGACTAGTATTGGTTTACACTCATATAATACTTCATAATATAAGCATGATATGCTTTGAGGTGATAATAAGTGTTTAAATGCAAAACTTAGTGTAATCTCGAAACATATCCACGACTTATATTCTAACCAAGTTTTTCGATTAATGATTATCGGCAGGAATCTCAAGTTCGTTGACAAAGCGAAATAGTGCCGGCCAAGCTCCAGAATCTATGAATGGACTCTTCTTTTTTAAGTTGATTTTTTTTATTCATTCTTTATGAATTGAGACTTACTTTTTCAAGCACATAGGTCGTTAGCCATATTTGATTTTAGATTCATATTAAACGTAATATTTTATACAGTTTTAAAATCTATTACATGACTTCTTATGTTTTCGAGGCATGGGTGAAAAACCCAGCTGAGTATGTAAGTTGATATAGACATGGAATTGACGGATGTCATGTGCACATGTAGAGGACTAGGGGGACGGTGATCCGTAACGCCCCCAGATCCTATTTAAGGACTATGGATGACAGATGCCCCTAGATCATAGTTTTAGAGCTTGGAGGGTAATATAGATCTGCACCCCCAATTCTAGTCTTGTGGCTTGGGGGAAGAAGATATGTAACGCCCCAAGACCACTAGTTTCAGGGACAAGAGTGGCATTCTTTAGTTAGGCATATTGGGGGGAAGCGATACGTAACACCCTTATATGTCAGTTTTTTCACAGATACAGATCATTTTTTAGAAAATTGTTTTTCAAATATAGATTACAGAAACAGTTTTCAGAAACAAATACTTCATAAATAGCTTTCAGAACAGACCTTTCGGATACATTTTTTTGGAAGCAGATTTTCAAAAGTAAACTTTAGAAAAGTTTTCCAGAAAGAAAGTGGTTTTATGGTGTTTTTACTTAAGGCTAATGAGAATGGAGAAATGGGAATCACCTCCAATAAGGTTGTTTACTTCATAAAATTGAATAAAAATGAGAATGAGAGTGGGGCCCAAAAATTTGGGAATGAGGAATGAGAATCTCATTTCCACCACCCCTCATGGGAATGAGATTCTCATTTCTATTATTGATAGGAAATTACAATACTATACATGAGATAATTAATTAATATTAATTTATAAATAATAAATAAAATGTATTAATAATTAATCAATAATTAATAACAAATAATATTTACTATTTTAATAAAATAATAATTTAATAAAAGAATAATTTAATAATTTAATACATTAATAATTAAGTAACAAAGTAATAATAATTAATACTTAAATAATATATAATAAATAAAAACTATAAATCAATAATTAATAATAAAATCATATTTAATATTTTAATAAAATAATAATTTAACATTGAGTAATTTAATACATCAAAAATTAATAATAATTAAGTAACAAAGTAATAATTAATTAATATTTAAATAATATATAATAAATAAAAACTATAAATCAATAATTAATAATAAAATCATATTTAATATTTTAATAAAAATAATAATTTAACATTGAGTAATTTAATACATCAAAAATTAATAATAATTAATATATAATTATAACTAAGAGTAGTTTTGTAACTTTTTAACAATTCATTCCGATTACTAGATAAAGTAAACACATCAATGGTAATACTACTTCATTCCGATTCCGATTCCGATTCCTACAGTTAAGTAAACAACTTATTATGATTCTGATTTTCCATTCCCATTCCCGCTCATTCCATTTCATTCTGATTCCATCTCATTCCATTACGAGTACGTAAACGTACCATTAAATTAATATAAGAGATTTCATGAATATGATTTTAGAACCATGGAATTTTAAAAGCATTTTTAGTATTTACTTTTAAATCATCCACTCACTTATATTTTACAACGATCTAACCACTCAATCCAAGTTTTTTTTTGTCCTACAAGTTTACTCGGAGGACGAGTTATTATATGTAACTACCAAGACTCTTTTATTTTATTTTATTATTTGTTGCATGTGTGTGAATGACGTTTGTGGGTGTTGTCGTTGTAAGCCCTCACGAGACTATAACTCGTCCACTGGGGCCGCTTAGAGGTTTAGAGGCTTGTTGCATACGCTAAATGCAATAGTGATCCCTACAAAAATGGCCTAGTTAATTTTATTATTTTTATTTTTCCATTTTTATTAAGTTTTTTCTCGGGATAAGCAAAATCTTAAGTTTGGGAGTGTTTGATAAGTGCGATTTATACCCACTTATTCAGGCATTATTAGCTTATTATTTTATTAGATTCCATATCATTTAATATATTTTGTAGTTTGTTTTATGTTTTATTAGTAAGAAGCATTATGCATGGATCTTGGAGAAATTATACTTGTTTAGGGACCCTATGGACGTATCGGAAGCACGCGGGAAAGCAAAAAATACAGAAAACACTCATCCGGAAAAATATGGTGGCATTGCGGTGCCACTTTTAGCGTCGCGACGCCTCACCGGGATGGCTTCATACCAATTTCCTGAGAGTTAGGCATTGCAACACTAATTATGACGCTGCGACGCTGTGACAGAAGCCCGGAATCTTAATAAAGTCATATTTTACATGCATAAGGACTTCGGGACATCCATATAAATACATATGCTTATCTAAAATCCTAAAGAGGAGACTAATACACAACAAACACTCTAAACACATATTTTTATAGAGATCCAATGAGGAAGATTGAAGAGTGATAAGAGGAGATAAAGGTAGGGACATCCGAAAGAGAATGTATTCGATTCGGGTTTAATCTTCTACTTTTTTTTCTTTAACTCTAATGATTTCTATTAGATTCATGACCTTATTTTCATTGTTATTATCTTTGGTTATGAACTAAATCTATTGTTCTAGAGGATTATGTAGCTTATGATTGAACCTATGTATTGATTGCTAATTTGATTTTTATGAAGTTTTAATTCAGTTTATTTATATTCTCTTGCGTTTAATGCTTCTTATTTGTTGGCCACAAATTGAGATGATACAAGTTTAGAATCTATCACTCGAGGGAGGGGATTTTGGATAGGATCTATCGAATAAAACCTAGGATATTTAAAGAGTTAAGGAGAATCTATAATCCTTTTAAAGTCGTTAACAAATAATCACAGAGCGTGATGAATTGTTAATTACTAGATTTTTATAGGGATATTGAAGTCTGTAATTGATAATCTATTCACTCGGTTCTCGGGAGAATGAGTTAGAATAATTTAGGTTTCTAGACTTATAAACAGTACAACTGAATAAAATTTGATTGGCATAACAAATACATAGGGTATAACTAGGTGAAATCAGACTCTAGAATATCTCTATTCTTGGATTATCTTAATTAAACGTTTTGTTTTTTAACTATTAGTTTTTAATCTAAATTTAGTTGCTTTCTAAATAAAGTTAGGTTTACTAATTACAGTACTTAATATGAGTTGAATACAATTCTTGTGGGTTCGACATTGTTTGACTTATCTTTATTAGAACTTGACATCGTACACTTACGGTACGATATAAAATATCACAACAAGCTTCATAAATAAATCTCGGGCTTACTTGTTTACTTTTTCAATTTAATTTGTGTTTGATTATTTTTCTGCCATTAATAGATTAGACTTTAGTGTGCATGATTTCTAAATATTGTTACTTTTACTAGGATGTGTTTTAGAAAGAGGAAATTTTTTAATTTGCATAGGTTATACATTTTCCCCCATAGGTGAACAAGGTCTGAACTTTTTAAGTTTTTAATTTGTATCATAGCTTAACCTTGATCTTTGACCATTTCAAATGATATAAGTGAACCTTTTAATTGTCTTCTATTCTTTGATAGAACAAATTAAACTCACTGAAATGTGCGTATGAGAACTTTGCTAAAATCCCTGGATAATAGGATTTGGATATTTATTGAGTATGGGTGGAAAGAACCCATTGTTACCTTAAACAGAGTCACCACTCCCATATACAAACTCAACTGGTCCAAATATGAGTTTGAAGAGAGTAATAGAAATACTAAAGCTATTAATGTTATCCACACTATTATTTTTCTCCTCATAGTTTAAGAGAGTCTCCATATGTAAGATTGTCAATGATGCGAAGAACATGCTCATTACTGTTCATGAGGGCACATTGTCCATCAAGAACTATAACTTCAAAAACTATCTACAGTTATATGTTAGTTTGCTCTTCCCGTACCTCATCAAGGTCATGTTTACTCCCACTATATATTCTTAAGAATGAATTCATTCTCTAGAAATTTAGCATTTCGTAAGACTTGTTCATTTGGGACATAGAACACGTATGCTCTTGAGTTCAATGCATATCCTCCAAACTTACATTTAACTGCCATATCATCCAATTTGTTAGTTTGTGTGAGCTTGACATATGCGTCACATCCCCAAACTCGTAGATAACTAAGACTAGGACGTTTCCCATACCATAACTCATATGGTGTTTGACTAACGGTCTTGGAAAGAACTTGGTTTAGTAGTAGTGTTGAAATTTCTAAAGCAAGACCCCAAAAAGAAAGAGGTAGATCCGTGTCTGTGTTGGTTTCTATTGATGTCCAAGATCAATTTAAGCAATGAAATGAATGAATATAACGAGAAGTATGACGGAAACACATTTACATCGATTGGTTTTGGATGTGATGCTCAACAAAAATTTCCTCATCCAAGTCCTCTTTGATTCGGCCAAGGATGATGTTTTGTTGATGAAGATGAAGCTCCAACCTCTATAGATTCCAAGCTCTAAGATCGGTTCCCTATCACATTGGTTTGATCCTTTGATTTATGCTAGCAAATGAAGAAAACCTCCAAGTCTTCTTCAATGGGTTTCACGGAAAAAAGAGAGAGAAGAGAGAGTTTTGAGTTTTTGTATATTGTTTCTAAAACAATAATAAATCAATTAAAACAATTACCAAAGTGGTATATGTTTTTACAAAAGTCAAAAGCCAAAATTTTGTCTCCAAAAACTCATTAAATGCACACAACCATCTCCATCATGAATAGTGACTGCATGTCACTCACCAAAAAGATGAAAAGCCATCAATCACTAAAGTGACAAGTGATGTGACTCGCGATGTGACTTGTGGGCCCCACTCGATTCAAAATGTGAGTGTGTCCGCAAACACTTCCGGGCTCGGTTTCACTAATTCCAAATTAACGAATTTCTGTCGCGACGTAATTAAATAATTATGCTTAGCGAAATTACTATTCACGTCGCTAACGAATTAATTCTAAATTAACTCGTTTGCCCGAATTAAAATCCAATTTTAATTCCGTGTCGAAATCCAATTTCATTTAATATATCGAATATATTATTTTTTCGATTAATTCCAAATTATTCTTTCTCTCTCTTCTAATAGCACTTTATCCAAGAAAAAATTTCTCTGTAATTAATCCCAGATTAATAAAGTTTGAATCAAACGTCATCGGTGAATCCTCGGGAAGCGACCCAAGAGATCTCTGGATATGTTGGCAGTAAATACGGTCGTTGGACTATCCGAACATGTACGTACCTCGTACTACGTCTTACCGATTTACGAGACAAGGTTGGCTTCTAGCAAAGCGCCATGCCTACCCAATTCTCTAGAAATATTCTTACTGGAATACATGATCTATATCAGGTGTAGTATACTGTAGTATTGCGTATTACGATCCAATATCAGATGTCACGTGCAAGGCCTGTGGCTAGAATAGTGTCTGCCCCGTACGAAGCAGATATCGGATATCGAGCAACTAGTCTCTTTGAATCAGATAATCATGACCTTATCATATTATCCCGATGGTTCCAACACAATAGAGAACTAGTTCTGAATCCATGCGTGATCATCATCTCCATATGTCTGAAGTGATAATTCCGTCTTGACATCACATCCAATACACTACGATTCTCAATAAACTCAGCAGAGGCGTACATAGAACCTGTTAAAGCCCTGGATGACCAAAACCAAAGTTTACCGATTGTCGTAAGTACTAGCGATGCAAGTCTCAGGTTAAGACCAAATACACATGCCCTGAAGCAGACTCCCATAGACACATATATATACTACCAATGGGATTCCGCGGGGTTTATCCAGAGCGAAGCTGTTTTCCATACCATCGGTAAAACACAACCTCCTACGCACTTGCATAAGTATCCAATACTTAAATATATGAGAACTATGCCATTATGCCCTCACAACGCGCACAGGTGCAATACTAGTCTATTCCACATTATCGATGTCCAGTCTCGATAATACTACGACTAGGGATATTTAATGATTAAACCTTTATGGATTGATACTGTCTCATATCATCTCAATCTGGAACTAATCATATGGACTTTTACCATTTATATATTTCAAAGTAAATGAATCACAAATCGGTAAAAGGCAATTTCATTATAACATAGTTAATTTTGTACAAAAACACAATGTCTTTTACAAATAGTGACGCTATGGGTCATAACTGTCCAACAATCTCCCACTTGGCCTATAGCCAGTCACTCAAGCATCTAATACCTTAACTATGTACATGTCGCTCAAACTTTTACTGTGGAATCGCTTTCGTTAGCGGATCTGCCATGTTGTCATCTGATGCGACCTTCTCGACCTTCCATCACCAAGATGTATGATCTCACGTATCAGATGGAAACGTCGAAAAACATGCTTGGATCGTTGATGAGACTCCGATTCCTTAGCTTGCGCTATAGCCCCGTTATTGTCACAATACAATGGAACGGGCTCAACTGCTAACAGAACTACTCATAATCCAATTAGGAATTTTCGGATTCAAACTGCTTCCTTTGCTGCTTTAGCTGCATCAATGTACTCCGCTTCAGTTGCTGAATCGGCAACAGTATCTTGCTTGAAAGATTTCCATCTCACTGCTCCGTTATTAAAACAAAATATATACCCTGATTGCGACTTACAGTCGTCTTTGTCGGTTTGGAAACTTGCATCGGTATTCCCAGTTACCTCAAGTTCTCCATCTCCATAGATTAAGAAAGCATCCTTAGTTCGTCTAAGATACTTTAGGATATTCTTAACCGCCATCCAATGACCTTCACCTGGATCGGCCTGATAGCGAGTAATATGCTCAAAGCATAGGAGACATCAGGTCGAGTACATATCATGGCATTAATGATCGATCCAACTGCCGAGGTGAACGATATCTGATTCATGTTGTCTCTCTCATCTTGAGTTTTAGGACACATGTCTTTAGATAGATAGACGCCATGTGACACTGGCAATAGTCCTCTTTTAGACTGATCCATGTTGAATCTCTTCAACACTCTGTCAATGTACGTACTCTGGGAGAGTCCAAACATCTTTCTAGATCTATCCTGGTAGATCTTTATTCCCAGAATAAAGGCTGTTTCTCCTAGATCTTTCATGGAGAATTTCAATCAAAGCCAAGCTTTCACCGACGTTAGCATGGGAATGTCATTGCCTATTAGCAATACATCATCAACATAAAGGACAATAAAAGTCAGTGCTCTCCCACTAACCTTCTTATATACACAAGGATCATCTTCATTTTGAATGAAATCATATTCTTTTTTTGATCTCATCAAAATGTTGGTTCCATGACCGCGATGCTTGCTTCAGTCCATAGATGGACCAATTTAACTTACAAACCTTATTTGCAAGTCTAGGAACGATAAAACCATCAGGCTATTGCATATAAACATCCTCCAAAAGGTTTCCGTTAAGGAAAGTGATTTTAACGTCCATCTGCTATATCTCGTAATCGAAATATGCAGCAATAGCAAGCATTATCCGAATGGATTTAATCATGGCAACAGGTGAAAAGGTTTCGTCGTAATCGACACCATATTGTTGACGATACCCCTTCACTACAAGCATAGATTTGTACGTTTGTACGTTGCCATCCATGTCAGTCTTCTTATTGAAGACTCATTTGCTTCCAATAGGCTTTACGCCTTCTAGTGCATCAACCAGTGTCCAAACTTGGTTGGTCTACATGGAATCCATTTCGGATTTCATGGCTTCTTACCATGAAACGGAATCGATATCTTGTATCATTTCCTCATATGTAGCCGGTTTATCACCCTCAATGAGATTAATATCTACATGAGGTGAGATCAGAAACCCATACCTCTCAGGTTGTTTCCTAACTCTCACCGACCTACGCGGTCCTTGTGTAATAGAAGATTGTGGTACAGTCTCATCCCGGATGGACTGTTCTTATTCCGTTGAGGATTCTATGCCAGGAACAGTATCACTCTGATTTTCATCGAGTTCTACTTTCCTCCCACTAACCACTGCATTTAGGAATTCCTTCTCAAGGAAAACCGCATGTAGAGCAACAAATACTTTGTTCTCTCGTGGGTGATAGAAGTAATATCCTTTGGTTTCCCTAGGATATCCTACGAATAGGCATTTATCCGATTTGGGCTCAAGTTTAGTACCTTCCAAATGTTTGACGTATACCCAGCATCCCCAAATCTTCAGGAATGAGAAACCCGATTTCTTTCCTGTCCATATCTCATACAGAGTCTGTTGAATAGACTTTGACGGAACCTTATTCAAAATAAGAATTGCACTATTTAATACATATCCCCAGAAAGAAATAGGTAGCGCAGTGCGACTCATCATAGACCTAACCATGTCCAACAAAGTTCGGTTTCTCCTTTCGGATACACCGTTTAATTGCGGTGTTCCAGGAGGAGTCCATTGTGAAGAATACCATATTCTTTCAAGTAATCTAGAAACTCATTGCTCAAGTAGTCGCCACCACGGTCCGACCATAATGTCTTTATACTCTAACCGGTCTGTTTTTCAACTTCTTGTCGAAACTCTTTGAATTTCTCAAAAGTTTCTGATTTGTGTCTCATAAGATACACATAACCATAACACGATGTATCATATGTAAAGGTTACGAAGTATTCGTATCCACCACTAGCCTGGCAAGACATGGTCCCACATACGTCGCTATGAATGAGGGGTAACAGTTCGGTGGCACGTTCACCTTTATCGGTAAAAAGTGATTCAAGCATTTTACCTAATAAGCAAGATTCGCAGACGTCATATGAATTTGGATCAAATCCGTCCAAGTACCCACTCTTCGAAATTGTGGATATGCGAGTCTTGTTTATGTGTCCTAGACGACAGTGCCATATATAAGTTTCATCTTTGTTACTCATTTTGAGCCTTTTGTTTGTTATATTATATGTTGGAGATATATTTATATTCAAAATATAAAGACAATTATTTGCAACAGCAGTGCAAATTTCTACATCATTTTTATATAAGTAACACCCAGTGTTCCGAAATACAAAAGTATACCCACATTGGGTTAACATAGATACAGATATAATATTCCTAGTCAAACTAGGTACATGATAATAGTCATTAAGTTCAAGTACATGCCCCGATGGTAGTTCCAAAACAAAAGTGCCCAAAGCCAAAACAGCAACAGGTGTCACGTTTCCAACATGCAGATCAATCTCCCCTGAAGCCAGTTTCCTGCTAATCTGCAGATCCTGCACATCAGTACATATATGAGTACCACAACCATAATCAAAAATCCAATTTTTAAAACTAGAAGTAGTCATGTTTATTTCAATAACAAACATACCTGAGGCCGGTGCCTTGCCCGTCTTTACCTCCTCCTTCTGGAGCGCCTTGTACTCGCGGTAGTCACGCTTCCAGTGACCTCGCTTGCCGCACTGGAGGCAAATTTCTTGAGATTTAACCTTAGGCTTCCCAGAAGCCTTTGACGATTTGGCCTTGCCCTTTCTTTTATGCTTCTTCTTCTTCACACCTCCAGTTGCCTTGGGCCCAGCCCATGGTGTCTGAGATGTCGAAGCAAAGTGCGCCTCGCGCTTGTTGCCATTGAGAAGCTCCTTCTCAGCTTCCTTGAGAGTATTCAATAACTCTCCAAGGGTTTCATCAGTGTTCATCAAATTATAGTTTATGATGAACTGTCTCTAGGTATCGGGGAGATTGCAAGACCATGTCTATGGTAATCTCAGCCTCAAAGACTATCCCCATAGCAGCTAGTTCATCTATGTCAGCAATCAGATGTGCCATATGGGACTCAATAGACATGCCTTCTGACATGCGTGAACGAAAGAGCTCTTAATTAACTTATATCTCTACGACCTCTTGTTAGATCGGTGAAGATCTTGCAACCTCGCCAACATATTATAAGGATCCAAGTCCTTGTTTTTTCGACGGAAATGCTCAGTCATGGAAGCAAGCATAATAGACTGAGCAGTATCACAATCATCGCTGTGAGTCTTCCAAAGCTCCAGCTCAAGTGTCTGATCAGGTGTGGGTTTAGGCCCAACAAGTGTTTGTATGGTGTACAACAGCCTCTCGGCTCCATGGACTATCCTTATATTCATCTCCCAATCTGCAAAGTTCGTGCCCTTAAAGACATTCTCACCCATGATAATGTCTCTGACATTTCCCTTTCCAGTCATCTTAACTATGATAGTCCAACTATCTAGTCAACGATATTTTGGGTACAGTATGACTGTTACAAGAAAAATAACATTATATTAGTCCAACTAATAAATAATTTTGATGAAATAATTGTGAAAGATCGTTAAGCTAAGTATCTGAATGAAATTGCAAATTCAATACTAGCCTCCTACTATTTTTCGGTGAGCCTCTAACCCTCTGTCGAGTACTCGGGAAACCTAGTTTTCTAGTGGGCTAGGATTCCATTAAATAACACACAACCTTGACTTTGGCCAACAAGCTTTATGATATTTAACTAGGTAGATCTCGAAGATCAATTGGATCTCATCCAATTCCTAGATCCGGTAGGTGGACATCCAAGTCCTAAACATATATACAATACATATGCCAATGTATCTAATACATTTTCCTGACCTTTTTTCTCTGAATCAACTAAGCCTTGGCTTTGGCACAACAAGCTTAATGATTCCAGTTAAGCGGGACCCATTGACATGGAAAGCTTCGTAATCAATGTCGATGGACAAGAAGTGATCTTGACTTTGGCCAACAAATCACGACTTGGACAAGATACCGATATGGAACAAAACTCTCATGATTCAAACACATCCGCAATTGACAAAGGCCTTGACTTTATCAAACAAACCAATGCCAATTTTGGATCTTGAGTAAGAATCACTCAACGGAAGGAAAAATCGCTTAATATCATTTTTAGGGGTTTTCGCGTAAATTGGCAACCAATTTATTATCTTTTTTAAGGTCTCATCATACACCCTTAAGCATGCTTCTAAAACATCATAAGGCGTGAAAAATAAATTAATAACGATATGTGGATGGATATTTAAACAGATTGTTCCTAGAAAAATCACTCATTTTCCTCTCCCCAGCTAGCAATATTATACTTCTACCCAATTACATAATACAATAATAGAAATCTCATTGCAATGAGGGGAATTAGGTGAGAAGAGAATACAAAGAGATAATAAGAGACAAGGCTTGACACGTAGGTCCAATTTATAAATTCCAAATTTATAATAATTTCCAAAATTACCCTTTCCCTTCTAATATCCATCCGATATACGCTATTCATTCATCACATCCATATATTCATTCAAGCATGTTATTCAATCAAACTAATCAAATTAATTATCTTTGAATATAAGTGATCATCCAATGTTCAAACAATGATTTGACTTTGCGCGAGTCCAACTCGTTTGAGAATAAGTACTTAAAGTACGAATTCTTGAATTATATCGAACTACTCGTTAAATCTAATTTAATCCGTATTCAATAATAATTCAATTTAATTCCAAATTAAATATCAACACTTTTTAATGCGCTTTAATGACTTAGATTCCAAATCTAATCCTATCGGGTCTCAAAGCCCAACTAACATTCAATTTTCCTTTAATTAAAGTCCGATGGGCCTTCAATTGATTTTATAAGGCATGGGCTTTGGTCAATATGGGTCAAACCTAATTACCAAGCCCAATTGAGGAATCATCCTCATTTGCCTAAAAATCAATTTTAGCCCATAAGGCTCAATTAAAGTTTTAAAGCTCATTTATTACATTTGGACTTAATGGAATGATTTAGGCCCAATTAGGATCCAATCCAATTTGCCTAAACCAACTTGGCCCAACCAAGCCCATTATGCCCAAATATAACATTTTCAAGCCCAATTCAAAATCAAGCCCAATAAACCAAATTTTAATATTCCAAATTTTAAAATTCAATTAATTAAAGTGTAAAGACATGATTAATCTTTTAAATCAATATTTCCAAAACACTAATCTAACCATTATTCATACTTTTCATCATCAACACATGTCCAACATATTTGATTCAAAAAATCATCTCATTACATGCATGGAAGCTCACGGCCAAGGTGGGGATTTTTGTTCGAATTCGTTTTCAATCCGATTGAATTTTAAATCGACATTCCCAATCGTTTCAAGTCATCTAATGATCATAAAAAAAATACCATGACTTCCAAGGGTAATACACATTTGGCCAAGCCTCATTTTTGGGGAAAAATCCATCCATTTTTTTTCACAAAATTGATCATGTATAACACCATGTTATCAACATACAAGCATACTTAATCAAACAATTTCATCAAATCATGCTTCAATCGATTTTACCCAAATTTTACCCTAAAATTTTCATGCATAAACAAGGCTCCATGATACCATTCTTGGTTTCTATTGATGTCCCAAGATCAATTTAAGCAATGAAATGAATGAATATAACGAGAAGTATGGCGGAAACACACTTATATCGATCGATTTTGGATGTGATGCTCAACAAAAATTTCCTCCTCCAAGTCCTCTTTGATTCAGCCAATGATGATGTTTTGTTGATGAAGATGAAGCTCCAAGCTTTATAGATTCCAAGCTCTAAGATCGGTTCCCTATCACTTTGGTTTGATCCTTTGATTTGTGCTAGCAAATGAAGAAAACCTCCAAGTCTTCTTCAATGGGTTTCACGGCAAAAGGAGAGAGAAGAGAGAGTTTTGAGTTTTTGTATATTGTTTCTAAAACAATAATAAATCAATTAAAACAATTACCAAAGTGGTATATGTTTTTACAAAAGTCAAAAGCCAAAATTTGGGCTCCAAAAACTCATTAAATGCACACAACCACCTCCATCATGAATAGTGACTGTATGTCACTCACCAAAAAGGTGAAAAGCCATCAATCACTAAAGTGACAAGTGATATGACTCGTGATGTGACTTGTGGGCCCCACTCGATTCAAAATGCGAGTGTATCCGCAAACACTTCCAGGCTCCATTTCGCTAATTCCGAATTAACGAATTTCTGTCGTGACGTAATTAAATAATTATGCCTAGCGAAATTACTATTCATATCGCTAACGAATTAATTCTAAATTAACTCGTTTGCCCGAATTAAAATCTGATTTTAATTCCGCGTCGAAATCCAATTTCGTTTATATATCGAATATATTATTTTATCGATTAATTCCAAATTAATATTTCTCTCTCTTCTAATAGCACTTTATCCAAGATAAAGTTTCTCCGAAATTTATCCCAGATTAATAAAGTTTGAATCAAACGTCCATATCTCACGGGTGCAAGCGATATCCCAAACATCTTCTGAACCTGACGCTTTGACAGACCTACTGAACTCATCACCGAAACATACTGTCGAAGGAGGACCCTTGGATCCCCGTTCCCATTGAACTTGGCTATATCGGGCATCTTGAACTGAGACGGCAGCTGCTCTTCGAATGTCATCACATCGTAGTCTAGAAAATCCTCATTCTTACCCTTCAGCTTACGGGTAACTAACTCTACATGATCATGGAGTTTCTACAATTTGGCCTGAGACTCGGCTATCCTTCCCGCGACATACTCAGCCACGTCATCATCAAAAATAGGGATTTCATCACTCAACCTATTTGGAGGCTCTTCACGCCTCACATTCTCAAAGCCTCCCCTAGTGCGGGGTATAAACATATTGGCCATAGCGGTGGTTAAAGCTTGCAATTGCTCGGTAATCGTAGTGAGGCTAGTATCTAGCTGATCCATACGAGATCCTTCATTCTCTGACTCGCTCATGTTCACTAACTGCCTTTTGAAGAGTCTTCTCTCTTCCCTAACCCAACGGGTATCTATGGTGGCTTTTAAAACTACGAGTCAGCATGTATGCGTGCGATGCATGGAATATATAAGCTCTTCAAAGTTTTCACACAAGTTGGCCCATTATCATTTCAAAGCATTCAACCATACTATTACGAGGTTCAAACATTTCCTAGTTGAATAAGGCCCAACAGGTTTACACTTTTACGATAATGCGGCTAAACATCTTCAAATGATTAGGGGCCCAAACATAAAGCGGCCCATCGGTATTTTAGAAGCTCTTAGCTAAATCGTCATAAGATACAAAATCATCCCAGTTTAAATGGCCCAACAAGTTCGCACCTCATAACCAAAAGTCAAAATGAATCCAAATGATGATGCTCCAACAATCACAAGCACAAAAGGGTGGATTTTATAAGTTATACAAATATGGTTCACATGCGGATTTGTATGAGTATAGACAAAGGCTCTCACCAGCGAAGGGTTGCCCACAACTAGGTCTCTCCACTCAAGGGTTCGGACGACCAAGTGAGCGAAACCTTTTTTATACACTAAGGTACGTGTCAATGACTGATGATATATGAATGACAATCAAATGGATTTCTTATTGAAGATTCCCCAAAGGGAGGGTGGAGCGAACTCTCTTAAATTCTCTTGCCTCTTAGGCTTTTATCACATTGGTGACAGGAATAAACAATAGATCCTCCAAATTATTCCATCACGGTAAGCTTCGAGTAAATGATTATCTAGGTGCCTTCATAGTTTTTCCTTTCAGCTATAGAAATGTAGTGAAGAAAGGAAGGCCCAAAACCATTACCTAGCTCTAATAATGCCTTTGGTTAAACCCATTGGACCCAACCCACTTGTAGACATAGTTAACTAAAGCGAAAATCAAAAACATTACAAGACATTATTTCGGGACCGATTCTATATCCCAATGGAGTCGCCAGACTATAGGACACAGAAATCGGTGATGTTGTTCCTAGTGGGAAGTGGCCGCGAGAGCGCAGTGGAAAATTAAAAATTATGATGCAGCTCTCCTTTTGCCCAAGACCCATTTGTTTTGATTATTCTACAAGTCTAAGCATGTTACTATATATATTCTAAGCATAAAACTCATAAAACATGCAAAGAACATAAACCTAAACATGCTAACTATCATAAGAACTCTAATTAAAATAAAGAAAGAAAAATGACTTACTTGAACCGTAGACTTCTCTAGTCCCCCCTCCAATCTACAAGCTTTTTTTGAACTCAGCAAGCTCTTCCACATTCCAAAGAGCCACCCAAGTGTGTGTCCTCCAAAGATGCACACACCAAAGCCAAAACTCAAAGGCAAGACTACAGCTTGAGTGCACGGGTATTTTTCCCTTGGTGCTAGCCTAGGAAAATACCACAAAACTTTTAACTCGAGGTTCCTCTAGTCAATTAGACTTAAGGATCCTCAAAATCAGTGGCTTACTCTTAAACTTTAGAGTTGCTCACTTATATAAACCCAAGATATGAAATGTTTGGTGCAAAAATTTGTGAAGAATTCATTGGGTCTATATAGTGCTCCAAAGACAACAAAATTAATTAAGAATCCGATGTGAGACAAAAACCAATTTAATCTTAGCCATTTGATCTTAATTTAGTGGTTTAATGAGATTACAAAACCCTAATAAGAGTTTGGGCCGAATTGGAATTTAAAACAAATAACAAAAATTTTACTATTCATGAGTTACTATTCATGCAATACTATTCACGCATTACTATTCATGTGTTACTATTCATGTGAATAGTGAATTTTTTTAATCTATTTATTCCAATTCACAAAGTGCCCATATCATCATTCACTAATCCCTAAGCCACTATGGAACCTCATAAATGATCTATTTCATAATTAAACACATTGAATCATTTATGAACAATTCCTATAGCAATTATAGATGCTGTTAAATATGTAATGTGCACTGTTAACCATTGATTTCGACTTTGTTGTGTGTGACCTTTTGGTTCCCCTCAAGTTGGATATGAAATGAATCGTGATAATTTAATCAAACATAAATTATCCTCCGATCAGATGGTCGTTCGATTTCAATAACCAATGTTGACATTTAGCAACATGCCAATGCCCCCAAATGAGAAGGAAAGATATATACCCATTCTGTATGTAATTTATATATGATACAGTCTATCGGCTCACTGTATACCCACCTATTGACCTAGTGTACGGAAAGTGTCTACCCATATGGTCAAAGGTATGATGTTGATAGTGTCATAAATCGTGCTAACCTAAGAATCTCACATGATTCTTTCGCTGTGGCCACAGTCTCAAGTACTGATCACACATATCAACCCGCGAACTGGAATACTACTCTTATTAGAAAATATTATCCGAGAGAGTGGCGATTCTCTATTGTATCTTTACAAACTTCATGTGTTTCAACAAATGACCCACTCATACCCTTATGACCAGATATTTTGAACCGGGGAAGGAGAATGTCAAAGTTATTTGAACCACACATAACATTGTAAAGACCTCAAGTCTAAGGACTAGTCATATAATCGATATATGAAAGTTCTCACAGACACATGGGATAAACACTTCATATGAAAACTTTCGGCGGTCAGTTCGATGGAAACGAGCAAATCATGCATCCATGTGATACACCAAGCGTACGGATCTCCGCTAGTAGCCTATGAGATCGGCTACCCCACTTAAGGGCGAATCATATCATCATGCTAGTCACTTTACTTCGTGAATGCCCAGATTATTCATAAAACTATGACTATGAACATTTAAGAGTAATGATTCTCATAAGGCGTGGAAGCCATCATCTTATTACTCCAAGGGCTTTATTACAGTATTGATGATTCATATAAGTTATGTAAGACACGTATAATAAATATTGCCATTTTATTCATTAATGAAAATATTACAAATGCATGTACACATAGCGCATCCACAAGTTGGGTATAGGGCATATCCCTAACAGTTCCAGGCTCGCGGCCTAGTCGGAAGTACGGAGTAGCCCACGGGGGACTAAATTGGAGAATAAATATCATGCGTAAAAAGAACATAATCATGCTTTAAAATTAATAAATAACAAAACTAAATTAAATCATGCTTAAAATAATAAATAAACAACATAGAACTATAACATGCTCAAATAAAAATTTGGATGAGACGAGATACACGTATCTTAAGTGGTACATGGCATTGTATCCCGAGTGCAGACCATACTACCGTCCATTCAGAATCGGCTATGGAATTTACGTCCGGGTTTCCATCCGATATACCACAAAAGGGAACACATATCCCGCTCATCCAACAATCAAATCATGCCTCAAACGACTCTCATGCGATAATATTTCAAAATAAATAAAATGAAATGAAAGAATATAAAAGAAGGGGTGCCCTCAGGTCTAACCTTTTTTGTCGTCTCGAGAAAGGGCGTTACACGTCCGTTGGAAGGGCGAATGATCCGATACTTTTCCGATTTGTTTGCTTAATGTTTTTCCTCATTGTTTTGATGCTTGGGCTGCTGTTTCAAGTCCGTTTTGCTGCTGTTTTGCTGCTGCATTTCAGGTCACTGTTTTGGTCAATTAGTGGACTGTTTCGGGTATATTGGATGTCTTAGGGGGGTGCGTTTGTAAGGATTTTTTAGGGAAACTTTATGGAGGTTTTTGGGATGGTGTTTAGGTGATTTTAGGACTGTTTTGTGGGCTAAAGACGCAACGAAAACTGACCAAAACAGTAAGCTAAACTCGGTAGTTCACTAGTGCAGTGAAGCCGTTTTCAGGGCTGACTTGGGCGCACAATTGGGGCTGCTTTTGGGGGATGTTTTGAACGACTTTGGGGCTGTATTTGAGGCTTATTTTAAGGTGTTTTAGGGCTATGAATGGTGGCTGGAACTCGGCAATGGAGGGCTGTGTTTCAGGCTTTGGCGTGAAAGGGGATTGGTGAAGAAGAGGCGAGGCGGCAATGGAGATGTCTAGGCTTGGTGTTGCGGCAATGGAGGCTTTAAGGAGGGCTTTGGGCGTGTGATGGAGGCTTCACAAGGTGCTTGGACGTGCTTGAGAGGGATATGTGAGCTAGGGCTGTGAATGAGGGGTGAAGGCCTCTTTTTATAGGCAAAGAGAGAAGACTTTCCTAATTTGAATAGGAAAGAATCTCCTAATTGGTGTCTAACAAGGAATGGATCTCCTAATTTGGATTTGTGATTGGATTTGATTTGGTACGGATTTGATTTGATTTCTTTTATTTAGGTAAGGGTTTTACAAGATTTTAGCATGTGATAAATATGCATATACCTAAATAAAGACACTATGGGCGTGAATCACCCCCCTTGGGCATGGGCTTGGTTTGACTTGGGTATTTTGGGTTTGGTTTGGGTTTGGTTTGGGTTTTGGGCCTTAGGTAAGCTTTGAAACGGAAGTCCAACAAACAACCGGAGCTAAATAACTTAGATAAAACCCAACAAAATACTATTTTCCAACTTTACCCTTCCAACGTCCGTTTCCCGCGGCTTTCACAACTAAAGAAGTAGTGCCTCCATACGAGACTCATCATCGGGACGTAAAATGCAAAAATGCAATGCCTACAGTCGCCCCTACTTTGATGGGACTTGTGCAGTGTGTGACAATAACAATCCTATCAAAGTACATGCAATGCATTTTTACTTACCTAGCTTGCCAACTGCCACCTGGTCTGCCTGTTGCATTGAGTTGATGTGGTGATGAGGTGCTTCAACCCCTGGTCCATTACCGAACCGTTATTGTGATGTGGTCCATTCCCGAACTGAGTTTGATAAAAGCGGGCCTCGACCCTAGGATTCATTCCCAAAACTGCTGGTGAAGTGGGCCTTGGCCCGAGGATTCATTCCAAATTCTGACAATGTGGGCCTGGGCTATGGGATTCATTCCTTGGATTCATTCCAAATTCTGACGATGTGGGCCTCGGCCCTGGGAGTCATTCCCTGGATTCATTCCAAATTCTGACGCTGTGGGCCTCGGCCCTGGGATTCATTCCAAATTCTGACGAGGTGGGCCTCGGCCCTGAGATTCATTCCCCAGATTCCTTCCAAATTCGGACGCTGTGGGCCTCGGTGCTGGGATTAATTCCCTGGTTTCGTTCCAAATTCTGACGATGCGGGCCTCAGCCCTGGGATTCATTCCCTGGATTCATTCCAAATTCTGACGATGTGGGCCTCAGCCCTGGGATTCATTCTCTGGATTCATTCCAAATTCTGACGCTATGGGCCTTGGCCCTGGGATTCATTCCCTGGATTCATTCCAAATTCTGACGAGGTGGGCCTCGGCCTTGGGATTCATTCTCTGGATTCATTCCAAATTCTGACGATGTGGGCCTCGGCCCTGAGATTCATTCCCTGGATTCTTTCCAAATTCTAACGATGCGGGCCTCAGCCCTGGGATTCATTCCTTGGATTCACTCCAAGTTCTGCTGACGTGTCTCCATACCCGCAGTGCCATACCTGGCAAACTGATCTGATGTAATATGGGCCTCGCCCACAGAATGCCATACCCAGCAGAAACTAATCTAAACCAATGTGGGCCTCGCCCCCTGAATGTCGTACCCAGTAAGTCTGTTACTAATGTTGATCTAATGTGGGCCTCACCCCCAGAATGCCATACCCGGCAGAACTGATGCTGAACCTCTCTTTGAAAACACCGTAGTGCCTCTCTTCAAGATAATCTTGATAGCTAAACATATTTTTGTCCTCAACGGATGCTTCGCGTCACAACCAAAGAACCTTCAAAGTACTCGACATACTCAAATCCAATTTTCTGAATAGGTGATCTAAACTAGACTCCTAGTGAGTGTGTGCAGAGGTTCTTTTGCAGCATATTCCTTAAGTAGCCAACTTGATGATTTCGCTTCGGAGAATCGGACCGATGGGTCTAACCAACCTGGATGTCTAGGTCACATTCTGTGATTACTGTAGCATACTCAACATGATATGGCCTTCTTTTATTACATCGTCTCTTTCTTTTCATTTTGGACCTCTCTTTTTCTTTCTCACTATTTTTTTCTTTCATCTCTTTTTTTTTTTTTTTGACACACCTACCCTTTAAGGTAGCATTTATCCTCATGGTGGTCCTAATACTCGCCCATGGGTAGCTTCACGCTTATTGGTTATAGGCGGTGTATTTTCTTTTCATTGCAGAGACTTTTCTTTCTTTATTTTCCAACCATATCATGCATCGTAGCAAAGGCAAATCAGTGTGGACATTCAGGCAAACGATCATTCACCGATCCGCCATTTCTTCAACTAGTCATCTCATCAACCGCTAGGCTTCTACTGTTGAGATATCTTTATCAAGTGCTTTATGATTCTAGCCGAGATCAATCCATTTCGAAGACCAGATAAGAGCGCATCTCGCACTTCTCATTTTAAAGACTTCTCTCTACTGCACACAATGTCATCACCAGACATATGTTTACCTACCAAAGATTTTTCTCTCTTTTTTTTTCCACTCAAAAGATTTCTTCCTTTCTGCTGCAGATAATGTGGGCTTCCCCCCCTGAGATTCATACCCGAAACTCAAACTCATATGGGCCTCAACCCTCAGATTACTACTCGAATCTGATACTGTGCTTTTGCTGTTTCTGATTGGCTTATCTTTACCGTTTTTTCTTTTCTGTCTTCGATACATGTGAACACAAAACAAAAGCAAACAAAAAAAAGATGCAAAATATGTTACGTGTATGCATGCATGAGTTTCCTTATCCCGTCGGGTTAGGTCTTCTGCAGATGACTACTCAGTCTTCTCAGGCAAAGTACAGTTTCAATCTGTCAACATTGATCGACTCGGTGAACTTGTTCCCTTTCAAATCTGACAGTCTCACTGCTTCATTTCTCAATTTCTACATGACTATCTTATCTTTTCTGCTTGCTTCTTTCGAGGATTCCATGTGTTCTAAACATCGTTAAGAATCAAAGTACCGGGTTGAGTGCTTTTGTCAAATATACTCATGTTGCAGGTTGAAAGGAAGAGATTCAGGAAAGTAAGCGAAATGAATGTCTTTATTATCATTCAGAAAAATGCTCAAACAGATAGACGAAGTCAATGTCTTTGTTAAAAATGCAGGAAATAAACCAGAAAGAATAGTTTCATTATTCGAAGCATAGCCTTCTTCCTCGGCCTATGGTTCTTCACTGTTGTCATTCCCTATCCCTGTGACAGAAGCTGGGTGGTTGAGAGCTTGGAGGACGAAGCTTTTAGGTAGGTCGGAGTTAATCATATAGGTGGGTGGCGGGACGGAGTGATAATTAGGTAAGGGGTTATGGTCTGTGTTTGGCTGTTCTTTTTCAGGATCAGGGATCTTATGGGAGTCAATTAAGTCTTGGATCTCATGGCGGAGACGGGTACAACTATCGGTGTCATGCCCGGGTTGCTGGTGGAAGTGGCAGTAGCAGTTCATATTGAGGTTTGGCGGGGGAGGATTTGGGAGTGGCCTTGACTCCAAAGGTTTTAAGAGTCTTTGCCTGGTTAACTTCTCAAGTATTTTGGACAAGTGTCTGCCCAGGTTAGAAAAGCACCTATTCTTGATGGCAGCAACCTTGGCAATAGCGGGCTTGGCCCCAGGATGTCCCCTAAAATTTCTTCTATTCTGTCCGTAAAACTTCCGGTTCTCGGCTTCCTCTTCTTCAATGTCCATGACAGTTTCCCTCAACTGTCAGAAATCCGCAATCATCGAAGTCATTCTCCTCAGTTTACCATAGATCGAGGGCTTTTTCCCCTTGATGATCATCTTAATCTGATCCTTCTTGGAAGGCCTGGTCTGCATCTTTAAGAGCTGGCTTCTCCAGTGGTCAACATACTCCTTAAAGCTCTCTTCAGGCTTTTGTTTAGTATTCTCCAAGTCGCGGAGCGACAAGTCGATCTCTAAGTCGGTAACATACTGCTTCAAGAAGGCATCAGCCAACTCCCTCCAATCTTCTTTAACCTTCTTCTCAAGGCTATGATACCAAACCACAGGTGCCCCATCAAGTGACATCCCGAAAATCTTCTGGACTTGGCCCTGAGATAGGCCAACTGAACTTATCACTGAGACATATTGCCGCAAATGGACCCTCGGGTCTTCATTCCCATTAAACTTGGCAATGTCAGGCATTTTAAACTACGCTGGCAGTTGTTCCTCAAAGGTCATTGAATCATAATCCAGTAGGTCTTCATGTTTCCCCTTCAGCTTACGGGTGACAGACTCTATCCGATCACGGAGCCTTTGCATTTCAGCCTGAGTCCCGGCTATCCTACCAGCGGCATAGTCAGCCAGATCATCATCAAATACCGGAGCATCATCATTCAATCCATCTGGAGGGCTCTCCCGCCTCTCATTCTCAGATCCTCCCGTAGCGCGGGGCACAGCCATATTAGATACGGTAGCAGTCAGAGCTTGCAGTTGTTCAGTCATCTTGGCGAAGTTAGCTTCCATCTGATCCATTCTAGACCCCTCGTTGACGGATTCACTCATATTTGCTGAAGGTCTTTTGACTAATCTCCCCTCTTCTTTAACCCAACGGGAATCTATGTTGCCTCTCTTAAGGCCACGTGTCAGTGCATATGTGTGCGATGCATGTAATATATAAAATTATAAAAAAACTTTAAACTACTTTGCCCATTATCATTTTAAAGTATTCAATCACGCCATCGCGTGGTGCAAACTTATCCTAGTTGAAAAGGCCCAACAGGTTTACACTTTGCGGTGATATGGCTAAAAGACTTCAAATGATAAGAGGCCCTATCCACAAAATGGCCCACTGGCATTCTAGAAGCTTTTGGCCCAACTGTCAAAAGACACAAACTTGTCCCAGTTTAAATGGCCCAACAGGTTCATACCCTTTGTCAGAAGGTCCAACTGGATCCAAATGACGGCGGTCCACCACACATAATTATAAGATGACTAACTACAGGTTCTTTATGGCTAAGGTTCATGAGTGGGTTCACGGCGCGTGGACAAAGGCTCTCGCTGACGAAGGTTTGCCCACAACTAGGACTCCCTACTCAAGGGTTCAAACGACCAAGTGAGTGCACCTTTTTATACCTTACGGTACGTGCCAACGAGTTATGGTGTGTGACTGACTGTCGAATGGGCTTCCCGTTGTAGATTCCCCAGAGGGAGGGTGGAGCGAGGCTCTCTTAAGTCTCTTAGGCTCTTATCGCTTGGTGACATGAATAAACAACGAGTCCTCCAAACTAGTCTATCACAACAAGCTACGGGTAATGATCATCTAGGTGCCTTCACAGCTTTTCCTCGAAAGGTAGTGAATGAAGGAAGACACCCAACCACCACCTAGCTTTAACTAAGCCTTTGATTAACCCCCTCAACCCACTACAGACACGGTCAACTAATGCACAAATTATACACAACACAAGACATGATTTCGAGGCCGATTCTCTATCCCCAGTGGAGTTGCCAGATTGTAGGACACAGAGCTTGACTACGCATGCTGTTCTAGGCTCAGGGCCTAGTTGAGAGTACGGAATAGTCCGCGGGGAACTAAACCGAAGAATAATGGAGTCGCCACCCGGTGTGAACCAGGACAAAGGTTTAAGGCCGCACTCACCCCTCGCAAGGGAAGACCTCAAACCGTTGGGTTCGGAATGGTCCATTACTTATGTCATTATGATGATATAATTTGTGCAATAAATAGACCACATCTACTCAATAATCATGTTCAAAGGTTACTTAGATCTAATATGCTTCCGCTAAATAAATCCTAATCTAAGTTTGCATGCTTGAAAGTAAATCTTCAAAACAACAAACACGCAATATCACACATCGAATATGTTGAGCCATCAAACCAACATAAACAAATAATTATTTGAACATGAATATGAACTAAACTAAATATCATGCGTAAAAAGAACATAATCATGCTTTAAAATTAATAAATAACAAAAACTAAATTAAATCATGCTTAAAATAATAAATAAACAACCTAGAACTATAACATGCTCAAATATAAATTTGGATGAGAAGAGATACATGTATCTTAAGTGGTACGTGGCATTGTATCCCGAGTGCAGACCATACTACCGTCCATTCGGAATCGGCTATGGAATTTACGTCCGGGTTTCCATCCGATATACCATAAAAGGGAACACATATCCCGCTCATCCAACAATCAAATCATGCCTCAAACGACTCTCATGCGATAATATTTCAAAATAAATAAAATAAAATGAAAGAATATAAAAGAAGGGGTGCCCTCAGGTCTAACCTCTTTTGTCGTCTCGAGAAAGGGCGTTACACGTCCGTTGGAAGAGCAAATGATCCGATATTTTCCGATTTGTTTGCTTAATGTTTTTCCTCTTTGATTTGATGCTTGGGATGCTGTTTTAAGTCCGTTTTGCTGCTGTTTTGCTTCTGCGTTTCAGGTGACTGTTTTGGTCGATTAGTGGACTGTTTCGGGTAATTTGGAAGGCTTAGGGGGGTGCGTTTGTAAGGATTTTTTAGGGAAAATTTATGGAGGTTTTTGGGATGGTGTTTAGGTGATTTTAGGACTGTTTTGTGGGCTAAAGAAGCAACGAAAACTGACCAGAACAGTAAGCTAAACTCGGCAGTTCACTAGTGCAGTGAAGCCGTTTTCAGGGTTGACTTGGGCGCACAATTGGGGCTGCTTTTGGGGGATGTTTTGCACGACTTTGGGGCTGTATTTGAGGCTTATTTTAAGGTGTTTTAGGGCTGTGAATGGTGGCTGGAACTCGGCAATGGAGGGCTGTGTTTCAGGCTTGGGCGTGAAAGGGGATTGGTGAAGAAGAGGCGAGGCGGCAATGGAGATGTCTAGGCTTGGTGTTGCGGCAATGGAGGCTTTAAGGAGGGATTTGGGCGTGTGATGGAGGCTTCACACGGTGCTTGGATGTGCTTGAGAGGGATGTGCGAGATAGGGCTGTGAATGGAGGGTGAAGGCCTCTTTTTATAGGCAAAGAGAGAAGACTTTCCTAATTTGAATAAGAAAGAATCTCCTAATTGGTGTCTAACAAGGAATGGATCTCCTAATTTGGATTTGTGATTGGATTTGATTTGGTACGGATTTGATTTGATTTCTTTTATTTAGGTAAGGATTTTACAAGATTTTAGCATGTGATAAATATGCATATACCTAAATAAAGACACTAAGGGCGTGAATCACCCCCCTTGGGCATGGGCTTGGTTTGACTTGGGTATTTTGGGTTTGGTTTGGTTTGGTTTGGGTTTTGGGCCTTATGTAAGCTTTGAAACGGAAGTCCAACAAACAACCGGAGCCAAACAACTTAGATAAAACCCAACAAAATTCTATTTTCCAACTTTACCCTTCCAACGTCCGTTTCTCGCGACATTCACAACTAAAGAAGTAGTGCCTCCATACGAGACTCATCATCGGGACTTAAAATGCAAAAATACAATGCCTACACTAAGCCTTAGCTTCGGCACATCAAGCTTAATGATTCCAGTTAAGCGGGACCCATTGACTTTGGAAAGCTTTGTAATCGATGTCGATGGACAAGAAGTGATCTTGACTTTGGCCAACAACTCACAACTTGGACAAGACACACGATATGCAACAAATGTTAGACAATTATGACCCATAGCGTCACTGTTTGTAAAAGACATTGTGTTTTTGTACAAGATTGACTATGTAATATTGAAATTGCATTTTATCATTTCGTAATTTACTTACTACGATATATAAAGGGTAAAAGTCCATATGATTAGTTCCGGATTGAGATGATATGAGACAGTATCAATCCATAAAGGTTTAATCATTAAATATCCCTAGTCGTAGTATTATCGAGACTGGACATCGATAATGCGGAATAGACTAGTATTGCACTTGTGCGCGTTGTGAGGGCATAACGACACAGTTCTCATATGTTTAAGTATATGATACTTATGCAAGTGCGATAGGAGGTTGTGTTTTACCGATGGTACAGAAATCAGCTTCGCTCTGGATAGACCCCGCGGAATCCCATTGGTAGTATGTATATGTGTCTATGGGAGTCCGCGTCAGGGTAGATGTATTTGGTCTTAACCTGAGACTTACATCGCTAATACTTGCGCCAATCGGTAAACTTTGGTTTTGGTCGTCCAGGGCTTTAACAGGTTCTGTGTACGCCTCTATTGGGTTTATCGAGAATCGTAGTGTATTGGATGTGATGTCAAGACGGAAGTATCACTCCAGACATATGGAGATGATGATCACGCAGGGATTCATAACTCGTTCTCTATTGTGTTGCAACCATCGGGATAATGTGACAAGGTCATGATTATCGATTCAAAGAGACTAGTTGTTTGATATCCGATATGTGCTTCGTACGGGGCAGACACTATTCCAGCCCCAGGCCTAGCACGTGACATCAGATACTGGATCAAAATACGAGATACTAGGTATTTTACGTCTGACATAGATTATATATTCCAGTAAGAATATTTCTAGAGAATTGGGTAGGCATGGTGCTTTGCTAGAAGCCAACCATGTCTTGTAAATCGGTAAGCACGTAGTACGAGGTACTCGCTTTATCGGATAGTCTGATAACCGGATTTACTGCCAACATATCCAGAGATCTCTTTGGTCGCTTCCCAAGGATTCACCGATGACAGTTGACTTAAATTGGAATTAATCTAGGATTAATTAAGAGAGAGAAAATTAATCTGGGATTAATATTGGCTTTATTTAATCTGGGATTAAAAGTGTTCAGTGGCGAAAGAACGTGATTAATTTGGAATTAATCGATGAAATAAATTTAATAGTTAAATTTGATTTTTCTATTTAATTTATTTAAACGGGCTTAAAATTAATATATCGGATATATTGAAATGGATTGGATTTCATTACGAGATTAAAGTCGGACTTTAATACAAACGAACGAATTGATTTAGAATTAGTTCGTGAACGAAGTTCGTAATATATTTGCGAGGCATCGTTATTTAATTAAATTAGATTTAATTATTTAGCAACGAAGGATCGTTTAATCGGATTAAACGGAACCGAGCCGCGGCAAATGCCCGTAGAGATATTTGAATTTCGGATTCAAATATTTGGAGCCAAAAGTGTGGTAGGTGTTCCCACCACACAACCACCTTGTTTTGTCTTAATGAAAACCATTTACCAATCTCTACCTTGTTTTGGGTAAAGGTGAAATGGTTTCACCTTTTGGTAAATAACAAAAAGGCATTCAACTTGTGTTGAACACTAGAGACACAAATCAAAAACACAAACCCTAAAGAGCTTGCTTGGCCGAATTTGGTGCTCTCCTCCTCTCTTTGATTTGATTTTCAAATCAACAAAAGCTAGCACTTTGGAAGTGAACAAAGGTGATAGGGAAACTCCTCAATTGCTTGGAATCATCCTAAAGCTTGGAATCATCCTAAAGCTTGGATCTTGGAGATCTTGGATCTCAAATTTTTAAAAGCTCTAAAACTCATTGTAAGTATATTCCGCACCTTATAATGATCAAATCTTTTTTATGCATGCTTATTAGATCCTTATATTGTTCTTGGAAACACTAACAATGGTATCATGAGCCTAATTTAAGTATGATAATTTTAGGGTTCTTGAACCTAAAAATTTGGGGCTTTTTGATTTTGAGCATGATTTTTTGAAATTGATGCTTTGAGTATGTTTTACAACATGATAACTTAGAGTTATACATGATTAGATTTCAAATAAATCAAAAGCAACAAAAAATTAAAATCCTTAGCATGGCCGAAAGTTCACTTCCCTATGCACTGCAGTGTTTTGTTTTTTGAAACATGAAATAATGTGTTTGGATGCATGTTTAAATGATGATAGTTGGTTTAATATGATTAGAATCAATGTCTATAATGTTTCATGTTAAAATCAAAGTGCATGTGAGCATGAAATGATGATCTTAGGCTTCAATATGTCTCAAGCATGCAATGATGTGTTTTGGCTTGATTTTATGTTAAGCATGAATTATTGTTAAACATGATTAATTAAGTTAATTAATATTTTGGAAATATTGAGTTTAATTAATTAATTATGGCTAATACACTTTAATTAAAATAATTGTGATATTTGGAATATTATAATTATGTAAATATGCCTTTAAAATTGTATTGGGCTAAAAGTGTGTATTTGGGCCTAATGGGCTTGGTTTGACCAAGTTTGGTTTTGGACTTTTGGATTGGATCCAATTGGGCCCAAAACCAATTCCATGAAGTCCAAATACATCACTTGGCCCTTTAAAGTATTTGATTGGGCCTAAATTGATTTGATGGCAATAGGGTGATTCCTATTGGGCCTTGGCATTTTGGGTTTGATCCATTATGGCCAAAGCCCATGCCTTAAGAATCAATTAAAAGCCCATTGGACTTTAATTAAAAAGACATTGGATGTTATTGGGCCTTTGAGACCCATCAAGATTGGATTTGGAATCCAAGTCATTAAGGCAACTATGTAAGTGTAAATATTTAATTTGGAATTAAATAAGATTAGTATTGAATACAAATAAATTTGATTTAAAGTTGTAGTTCGATATAATTCAAGAATACGTACTCAAAAGTATTTATTCTCAAACGAGTTGGACTCGCGCAAATCAAATCATTGTTTGAACATTGGATGGTCATTAATCAAAGATTAATTAATTGGATTAGATTGATTGTAATAAACATGTTTTGATTGAATACATAAATGTGATGTATGTATGATAACATATATCAGATGGATATTAGATGGGCAAGGGTAATTTTGGGAATTGTAATAAGTTTAGAATTTATTAAATTGGACCTGCGTGTCCAGCCTTTAATCTTTACTCCTTGTAATTCTCTTCTCACCTATTCCCCTCAATGTATATGAGGTTTCTTTATTGTATTTTGTAAAAGGGTAGGAGTTAGAATAGTTCTAGTCGGGGAGAGGAAAGGGAGCTATTTGTTCTAGGAACAATCTGTTTTAATATCCATCCGCATATCGTTATTAATTTACTTTTGCGCCTTATGTGTGTTTTAGAAGCATGCTTAAGGGTTTATGATGAGACCTAATCAAAGATAATAAATTGGTGCCAATTTACACGAAAAAACCCTCTAAAACATATTAAGCATTTTTCCTTCCGTTGAGTGATTCTTACTCAAGATCCAAAGTTGGCATTGGCTTGTTGGCCAAAGTCAAGGCCTTTGTCAATTGCGGATGTGTTTGAATCATGAAGGTTTTGTTACACATCGGTATCTTGTCCAAGTTGTGATTTGTTGGCCAAAGTCAAGATCACTTCTTGTCCATCGACATTGATTACTAAACTTTCCATGTCAATGGGTCCCGCTTAACTAGAATCATTAAGATTGTTTTGCCAAAGCCAAGGCTTAGTTGATTCAGAGGAAAAAAGGTTAGGAAAATATGTTTGACATATTGGCATATATAAAGTATATGTGTTTCGGACTTGGATGTCCACCTACCGGATCTAGGAATTGGATGAGATCCAATTGATCTTCGAGATCTACCTAGTTAAGTTCATACAGCTTGTTGGCCAAAGTCAAGGTTGTATGTTATTTAACGGGATCCTAGCCCACTAGGAAATTAGATTTCCCGAGTACTCGACAGAGAGTTAGAGGCTCGCCGAAAAATAGTGGGAGGCTAGTATTGAATTTGCAATTTCATTCAGATACTTACTTTACGCACTTTCAAATAATTTCGTCAATATTACTTTATTAGTTGGACTAATATATTGTTATTTTTCTATGTAACAGTTAGACTGTACCCATTATCGTTGACTAGATAGTTAGACTATCGTAGATCAAGATAACTGGCAAAGGAAATGTCCGTGATATTATCATAGGAGATAATGTCTTCAAGGGCACAAATTTTACAGATTGGGAAATGACCTTAGGATTGTCCTAGGTTCTGAGAGGCTGTTGTATACTATACAAAGACCTCTTGGGCCAAAACCCGGACCGACTGAGACACTTGAGCTGGAGCTTTGGAAGACTCACAGCGATGATTGTGACACAACTCAGTCCATTATGCTTGCTTCGATGACTCAGCACTTTCACAGACAAAATAGGGACTTGGATCCTTATAATATGTTAGCAAGGTTGTAAGATCTGCAGCGCTCTAACACGAGGATGTAGAGGTACGAGTTAGTCAAGAAGCTCTTTCGCTCACGCATGACAGATGGCATGTCTGTTGAGTCCCACGTGGCTCAGATGGTCGCTGACATCGATGAGCTGGCCAACATTGGGATAGTCTTTGAGGCAGAGATTACTGTGGACATGGTCCTACAATCTCTCTTTGATTCCTGGAGACAGTTCATCATAAATTATAATTTGATGAACACCAGTGATACTCTTGGAGAGTTACTGTCAACTCTCAAGGAGGCTGAAAAGGAGTTTCAAAAGGGCAACAAGCGCGAGGCGCACTTTGCATCGACATCTCATGGACCTAGGGCTGGGCCCAAGTCAACTGGAGGTGTGCGAAAGAAGAAGCATATTCAAAAGGGCAAGGCCAAAAAGTCAAAGGCTTCTGGGAAGCCAAAGGACAAATCTCAAGATGTTTGCCTATAGTGCGGCAAGCGGGGTCACTAGAAGCGTGACTGCCGCGAGTACAAGGCGCTTCAGAAGGAGATAAAGGCGGGCAAGGCACCGGCCTCAGGTATGTTTGTTATTGAGATAAACATAGCTACTTCTAGCTTTAAAAATTGGATTTTTGCTTCTGGTTGTGGTACTCATATATGTACTGATGCGCAGGATCTGCAGATTAGCAGGAGACTGGCTTCAGGATAGATTGATCTGCGTGTTGGAAATGGGACACCTGTTGCTGTTTTGGCCGTGGGCACTTTTGTTTTAGAACTGCCTTCGGGACATGTACTTAAACTATCAGACTGTTATTATGTACCTAGTTTAACTAGGAATATTATCTATGTATCTTGTTTGACCCAATGCGGGTACACTTTTGTATTCCGAAACACTGGGTGTTTTTTTATAAAGATGATTTTGAGATATGTTCAGCTGATGCTAATAATGGTCTTTATATTTTGAATATAAATCAATCTCAAACATATAATGTAACAAACAAAAGGCTCAAACTAAGTAACAAGATAGATGAGACTTACATGTGGCATTGTCGTCTGGGACACATTAACAAGACTCGTATATCCACACTTTCGAAGAGTGGGTACTTGGACGGATTTGATCCAAATTCATATGACGTCTGTGAATCTTGCTTATTAGGCAAAATGCCTAAATCACCTTTTAGTGGTAAAGGTGTACGCGCCACCGAACTGTTAGCCCTCATTCATAGTGACGTTTGTGGGCCCATGTCTAGCCAGGCTAGAGGTGGATTCGAATACTTCGTAACCTTTACGGATGATGCATCGCGTTATGGTTATGTGTATCTTATGAGACACAAGTCGGAAACTTTTGAGAAATTCAAAGAGTTTCGACACGAAGTTGAAAAACAGACCGGCAAGAGTATAAAGACATTACGGTCGGACCGTGGTGGCGAATACTTGAGCAATGAGTTTCTAGATTACTTGAAAGAATATGGTATTCTTTCACAGTGGACTCCTCCTAGAACACCGCAATTAAACGGTGTATCCGAACGGAGAAAACGAACTCTCTGTTGGACATGGTAAGGTCTATGATGAGTCACACTGAGCTACCTATTTCCTTCTGGGGATATGCATTAAACAGTGCAGTTCTTATTTTGAATAAGGTTCCATCAAAGTCTGTACAACAGACACCATATGAGATATGGACAGGAAAGAAACCGGGTTTCTCATTCCTAAAGATTTGGGGATGCTGGGCATACGTCAAACATTTGGAAGGTACCAAAATTGAACCCAAATCGGATAAAAGCCTATTCGTAGGATATCCTAGGGAAACCAAAGGATATTACTTCTATCACCCACGAGAGAACAAAGTATTTGTTGCTCTACATGCGGTTTTCCTTGAGAAGGAATTCCTAAATACAGTGGTAAGTGGGAGAAAGTAGAACTCGATGAAAATCGGAGTGATACTGTTCCTGGCATAAAATCCTCAACGGAATAAGAACAGTCCATCCGGGATGAGACTGTACCACAATCTTCTATTACACAAGGACCGCGTAGGTCGGAGAGAGTCAGGAACCAACCTGAGAGGTATGGGTTTCTGATCTCACCTCATGTAGATATTAATCTCATTGAGGAAGACGAACCGGCTACGTATGAGGAAGCGATACAAGAAATCGATTCCGCTTTATGGCAAAAGGCCATGAAGTCCAAAATGGATTCCATGTACACCAACCAAGTTTGGACACTGGTTGATGCACCAGAAGGTGTAAAGCCTATTGGATGCAAATGGATCTTCAAGAAGAAGACCGACATGGAAGGCAACATACAAACGTACAAAGCTAGGCTTGTAGCGAAGGGGTATCGTCAACGACATGGTGTCGATTACGACGAAACTTTCTCACCCGTTGCCATGATTAAATCCATTCGGATAATGCTTGCTATTGCTGAATATTTCGATTACGAGATATGGCAAATGGACGTTAAAACCGCTTTCCTTAACGGAAACCTTTTGGAGGATGTTTATATGCAACAGCCTGATGGTTTTTCGTGCCTAGACTTGCAAACAAGGTTTGTAAGTTAAATCGGTCCATTTATGGACTGAAGCAAGCATCGCGGTCATGGAACCAACGTTTTGATGAGATCATAAAAGAATATGATTTCATTCAAAACGAGGATGATCCTTGTGTATATAAGAAGGTTAGTGGGAGCGCACTGACATTCATTGTCCTTTATGTTGACGATGTATTGCTTATGGGCAATGACATTCCCATGTTAAAATTCTCCATGAAAGATCTGGGAGAAGCAACCTTTATTCTAGGAATAAAGATCTACAAGGATAGATCTAGAAAGCTTCTTGGACTCTCTCAGAGTACGTACATTGACAAAGTGTTGAAAAGATTCAACATGGATTAGTCCAAGAGGGGACTGTTACCAGTGTCACATGTATCTCTCTATCTAAGGACATGGGTCCTAAAACTCAAGATGAGAGAACAGCATGAGTCGGATACCGTTCGCCTCGGCAGTCGGATCGATCATGTATGCATGATATGTACTCGACCTGATGTCTCGTATGCTTTGAGCATGTGTAGTCGCTATCAGGCCGATCCAGGTGATGGTCACTGGATGGCAGTTAAGAACATCCTTAAGTATCTTAGACGAACTAAGGATGCCTTCTTGATTAATGGAGATGGAGAACTTGAGGTAACTGGGTATACCGATGCAAGTTTCCAAACCAATAAAGACGACTCTAAGTCGCAATCGGGTACATATTTTGTTTGAACAACGGAGTAGTAAGCTGGAAATCTTCCATGCAAGAGACTGTTGCCGATTCAACAACAGAAGTGGAGTATATTGCTGCATCTAAGCAGCAAAAGAGGAAGTTTGGATCCGTAAATTCCTAATTGGATTAGGAGTAGTTCCGTTAGCAGCTGAGCCCATTCCATTATTGTGTGACAATAACGGGGCTATAGCGCAGGGTAAGGAACCACGGTCTCATCAATGATCCAAGCATGTTCTTCGACGTTTCCATCTGATTCGTAGATCATACATCGTGGCGATGTGAAGATCGAGAAGGTCGCATCAGATGACAACATTGCAGACCCACTGACGAAAGCTATTTCACAGCAAAAGTTTGAGAAGCACATACATAGTTCAGGTGTTAGATGCTTGAGTGACAGGCTATAGGCCAAGTGGGAGATTGTTAGACAATTATGACCCATAGCGTCACTATTTGTAAAAGACATTGTGTTTTTGTACAAGATTGACTATGTAATATTGAAATTGCCTTTTATCATTCGTAATTTACTTACTATGATATATAAATGATAAATTCCATATGATTAGTTCCGGATTGAGAAGATATGAGACAGTATCAATCCATAAAGGTTTAATCATTAAATATCCCTAGTCGTAGTATTATCGAGACTGGACATCGATAATGCAGAATAGACTAGTATTGCACTTGTGCGCGTTGTGAGGGCATAACGGCACAGTTCTCATATGTTTAAGTATAGGATACTTATGCAAGTGCGATATGAGGTTGTGTTTTACCGATGGTACGGAAAACAGCTTCGCTCTGGATAGACCCCGCGGAATCCCATTGGTAGTATGTATATGTGTCTATGGGAGTCCGCATCAGGGTAGATGTATTTGGTCTTAACCTGAGACTTACATCGCTAATACTTGCGACAATCGGTAAACTTTAGTTTTGGTCGTCCAGGGCTTTAACAGGTTCTGTGTACGCCTCTATTGGGTTTATCGAGAATCGTAGTGTATTGGATGTGATGTCAAGACGGAAGTATCACTCTAGACATATGGAGATGATGATCACGCAGGGATTCATAACTCGTTCTCTATTGTGTTGCAACCATCGGGATAATGTGACAAGGTCATGATTATCCGATTCAAAGAGACTAGTTGTTTGATATCCGATATGTGCTTCGTACGGGCAGACACTATTCCAGCCCCAGGCCTAGCACGTGACATCAGATACTGGATCGAAATACGAGATACTAGGTATTCTACATCTGACATAGATTATATATTCTAGTAAGAATATTTCTGGAGAATTGGGTAGGCACGGTGCTTTGCTAGAAGCCAACCATGTCTTGTAAATCGGTAAGCACGTAGTACGAGGTACTCGCTTAATCGGATAGTCCGATAATCGGATTTACTGCCAACATATACAGAGATCTCTTGGGTCGCTTCCCAAGGATTCACCGATGACAGTTGACTTAAATTGGAATTAATCTGGGATTTATTAAGAGAGAAAAAATTAATCTGGGATTAATATGGGCTTTATTTAATCTGGGATTAAAAGTGTTCAGTGGCGAAAGAACGCGATTAATTTGGAATTAATCGATGAAATAAATTTAATAGTTAAATTTGATTTTTCTATTTAATTTATTCAAACGGGCTAAAATTAATATATCGAATATATTGAAATGGATTGGATTTCATTACGAGATTAAAGTCGGACTTTAATGCGAACGAACGAATTGATTTAGAATTAGTTCGTGAACGACGTTCGTAATCTATTTGCGAGGTATCGTTATTTAATTAATTTGATTTAATTATTTAGCGACGAAGGATCGTTTAATCGGATTAAAAGGAACCGAGCCCCGGCAAATGCCCGTAGAGATATTTGAATTTCGGATTCAAATATTTGGGGCCAAAAGTGTGGTAGGTGTTCCCACCATACAACCACCTTGTTTTGTCTTAATGAAAACCATTTACCAATCTCTACTTGTTTTGGGTAAAAGGTGAAATGGTTTCACCTTTTGGTAAATAACAAAAAGGCATTCAACTTGTGGAACACTAGAGACACAAATCAAAAACACACAAAACCCTAAAGAGCTTGCCTTGGCCGAATTTGGTGCTCTCCTCCTCTCTTTGATTTGATTTTCAAATCAATAAAAGCAAGCACTTTGGAAGTGAAAAAAGGTGATAGGGAAACTCCTCAATAGCTTGGAAACATCCTAAAGCTTGGAATCATCCTAAAGCTTGGATCTTGGAGATCTTGGATCTAAATTTTTTAAAAGCTCTAAATCTCATTGTAAGTATATTCCGCACCTTATAATGATCAAATCTTTTATTATGCATGCTTATTAGATCCTTATATTTTTCTTGGAACACTCTAACAACAAAGCCTTCATGATTCAAACACATCCGCGAACAAAGGTCTTGACTTTGGCCAACAAACCAGTGCCAATCTTGGATATTGAGTAAGAATCACTCAATGGAAGGAAAACGCTTAATATGTTTTGAGGGTTTTTCGCGTAAATTGGTAACCAATTTATTATCTTTTGTTAGGTCTCATCATACACCCTTAAGCATGCATTCTAAAAGCATAATAAGGCTTGGAAAATAAATTAATAATAATATACGGATGGATATCGCACAAATTATTCCTAGAACAAATCACTCACTTTCCTCTCCCCGGCTAACACTATTCTAACTTCAACCCAACTAAATAATATAGTGAAAGAAACCTCATTAACATTGAGGGGGATTAGGTGAGAAGAGAATTACAAAGAATCGAGAGAGATAAGGTTGGACATGCAGGTTCAATTTAATAAATTCTAAATTTACAACAATTTCCAAAATTGCCCTTTCCCTTTTAATATCCATCCGATATAAATTATTCATTCAACACATCCATGTATTCATTCAAAGCATGTTATTCAATCAATCTAATCCAATTAATTAATCTTTGAATTAAGTGATCAGCCAATGTTCAAACAATGATTTGATTTGCATGAGTCTAACTCATTTGAGAATAAGTACTCGAAGTACGAATTCTTGAATTATATCGAACCACAATTTAAATCTAATTTAACTCGCATTCAATACTAATTCTTTATTTAATTCTAAATTAAATAACTACACTTTTTAATGCGCCTTTACGACTTAGATTCCAAATCTAATCTAAATGGGTCTCAAAGCCTAATTAACATCCAATGTCGTTTAATTAAAGTCCAATGGGCTTTCAATTAATTTCTTAAGGCTTGGACTTTGGTTAATATGGGTCACCCAAATTCCAAAGCCCAATTAATGAATCACCCTTATTTTCCAAGCAACCAATTTAGGCCCATTACGCCAATATAAACATTGAAAGGTCCATTAGTTATATTTGGACTTAATGGAATGGTTTAGGCCCAATTTGGATCCAATCCAATTGACCCAAACCAACTTGGCCCAACCAAGCCCATTAGGCCCAAATACAACATTAAAAGCCCAATTCCAAATTTAGCCCAATTAATTAAATTCTAAAATTCTAAATTTCATAATTTAATTAATTAAAGTGTATTACATCAATTAATTATCTAAATTAACATTTCGAAAATATCATTTTACTTAATTAATCATGCTAATCATCATCAACACATGTCCAACATTATTGAATCAAAAAATCATCTCATTTCATGCTATATATCTCACGGTATTTGAGGGATTTTTAAATCTGATTTCGATTTTAATCCAATTAAATCCTAAATCATTTTATCCCATGTCTTTCAACTCACCCAATGATCAAAAAAATAAAATATCATGACTTAGGGTTTATGTTGCATTCGGCAAACCCAATATTTGGGGAAAAATTAATCCAATTCAATTTTCATCAAATTGATCATCCATAACACTATGTTATCATCATTCAAGCATACTCAATCAATCAATTTTACCCAAATTTTAGCATAAGAACCCTAATCATTTTCATGCTCAAATTAGGCTCTGATACCATTGTTGGTTTCTATTATAGTCCCAAGATCAATTTAAGCAATGAAACGAATGAATACTCAAAGAAGAATGGTGGAATCATACTTACAATGAGCGGATTTAGGATGCGTCAAAATCAAAATTTTCTCCTTGAGTTTCGGCCAAAGTGGTCTCCAAAGTATTGTCTCCAAGCTCCAAGCTTTGAGTGTTGTTTCCAAGCTCTTAGATTGGTTTCCCTATCACCTTGTTTAATTCTTTTATGTGCTAGCAACTTAGGAAACTTGCAACAAATTTCCTTATTTCTTCCTTGAAGATTCAGCCAAAGCAGAAATAATTTTTGAGATAAAAATTGGTCTTGGCCGAGAGCATGAGAGAGAGAGGGAAGATGAAGTGTGTTGATGGATATTGAATTCAAAAACCAAAATGAAAGATATACCAAAGTTGGTATATGTCCATCACCTTTTACATTGTGTAAATTACAAGCAACCTTCAAGTCATCACTAACTTCCATCACCAAAAAGCTGAAAGAATGACTAGTGATGTGACATGTGATATGACATGTGGGACACTCCCGGGCTCGGGTTCGCTAATTTTGAAATAACGAATTTTTCTGTTACGATGTAATTAAATCAAATTTAGTTAAATATTTTTGCCTAGCAAAATTACTATTCTCATCGCTCATGAATTAATTCTAAATTAATTCATTTGCCCGAATTAAAATCCAATTTAATTTCCATGTCAAAATCTAATTTCATTTAATATATCGAATATATTATTTTAATGATTAATTCCAAATTTATCTTTCTCTCTCTTCAAATTGTATTTTATCCTAGATAAAATATCTCTGTAGTTAATCCTATATTAATTATGTTTGAATCAAACGTCATCGGTGAATCTTCGGGAAGCGACCCAAGAGATCCTTGGATATGTTGGCAGTAAATCTGGTCGTTGGACTATCCGAACACGTGCGTACCTCGTACTACGTTTTTACCGATTTATGAGACATGGTTGGCTTCTAGCAAAGCACCGTGCCTACCCAATTCTCTAGAAATATTCTTAATGGAATATATAATCTTTGTCAGGCGTAGTATACGTAGTATTGCGTATTACGATCCTGTATCAGATATCAGATGCTAGGCCTGGGGCTGGAATAATGTCTGCCTCATACAAAGTATATATCAGATCACGAGCAACTAGTCTCTTGAATCAGATAATCATGACCTTTTCATATTATTCCAATGGTTGCAACACATTAGAGCATCAGTTATGTATCCATGTGTGATCATCATCTCCATATGACTGAAGTGATACTTCCGTCTTGACATCACACCCAACACACTACGATTGTCAATAAACCCAGAAGAGGCATACACAGAACCTGTTAAAGTTCTGGACGACCAAAACCAAAGCGTATTGATTGTCGCAAGTACTAGCGATGCAAGTCTCAGGTTAAGTCCAAATACACCTACCATGATGTGGATTCTCAAAGACACATAGCCATACTACCAATAGGATTTCGTGGGGTCTATCCAGAGCGAAGCTGTTTCCGTACCATCAGTAAACACAACCTCCTATCACAATTGCATAAGTATCCTATACTTAAATATATGAGAACTATACTGTTACGCTTTCATAACACGCACAAGTGCAATACTAGTCTATTTCGTATTATCGATGTCTAATCTCGATAATACTACGACTATGGTTGATTTAATGATTAAACCGTTATGGATTGATACTGCCTCATATCTGTTGGGTTTCTAAGCATTCCCAAGATCATATTAAGCAATGAAAACATGTGTGAACACTACAAAGAAGTATGGCAGAATCATACTCACATTGATCGGATTGGATGCGAAGAAGAAAAATATTTTCCTCCATGGTGATGAAGCTCTCGGCCAACCCCAAATTCATGCTCCATGGATGAACTTCAAGCTCCAAGCTTTATTTAAAAAATTCCATGCTCATGGGAGAAGTTTCCCTATCACCTTTGTATTGTTAGTTGTTCCTAGAACATGCCAAGGATCTAATAAGCATGAAAGCATTATAAAGATCATTATAAGATGCGGAAAATATTTACAATGAACAGATTTGACTTTGAAAATTTTTAACTTTGATCTCTAAGATCCAAGAGTTGTATGTTGAATCCAAGCTTTGAGATGTTTCCCTATCACCTTTGTTGATTCTTTGAAGTGCTAGCTAACTTGACTTTGCCATAAAATCAAAGAGAAGAGAACAAGGAATCTCACGCCCAAAGCATTAGGGTTTCTTAAATTTTTATGTTGTCTACACAAAATGAGAGAGAGATGGGGGTTTTGGTAAAAGCCAATTTACCCTTTTTACCTAAACAAGGTGGTTGGGTAAATGGTTTTGCCAAAACCATTCCAAGGTGGTTGGATAAATAGTTTTGCCAAAACCATTCCAAGGTGGTTGGAAAGTGGATAGTATGGCATAAATGCCAACCACTCCCCCAACTACCACATTTAAAGTGGGCCCCACATTTGAATTCAAATTCGAATGGATTCTATGAATATTTGCCGCGGCTCGGATCCGTTTAATCCGATTAAATGAATTCTTGTCGTTAAAAAATTAAATCTAATTTAATTAAATGACGATGCCTCGTAAATTTATTACGAATGCCATTTACGAATTAGTCCGTTCGCAAATATTAAAGTCCGACTTTAATTTCGTATTGAAATCTAATTCTAATTAATATATCTGATATATTAATTTTAGTCCATATCAATAAATTAAATAGAAAAATCAAATTTAACTATTAAATTTATTTAATCGATAAATTCCAAATTAATCGCGCTCTCTCTCTTTCGAACACATCCAATCCCAGATTAAATAATCCATCAAATAATCCCAGATTGATTTTCTCTCTCTTAATTAATCCCAGATTAATTCTAATTTAAATCAAATGTCATCGGTGAATCTTTGGGAAGCGACCAAAGAGACCTCTGGATATGTTGGTAGTAAATCTGGTTATCCGACTATCCAATTAAGTGTGTACCTCGTACTATGTGTTAACCGATTTACAAGACATGGTTTGCTTCTAGCAAAGCACCTTGCCTACCCAATTCTCCAAAAATATTCTTACTGGAATATACAATCTATGTCAGGCATAGAATACGTAGTATTGCGTATTGCGATCCAGTATCAGATGTCACATGTTTGGCCAGGGGCTGGAATATTGTCTTCCCCGTACGATGCATATATCGGATATCAAGTAACTACTCTCTTTGAATTGGATAATCATGACCTTGTCATATTATCCCAATGGTTGCAACAAAATAGAGAACTGTTGGTTTCTATGATTATTCCCAAGATCATAATAAGCAAAGAAATGTGAATGAATAACGAAGAAGTATGGCAGAATCATACTCATAAAGATCGGCTTTGAATGTGATGCTCAACAAAATTTTCTCCTCCAAGAAGCTTTGATGAAGATTCGGCCATGGGAAAGAAGTTCCAAGCTCCAAGATTTTCAAGATTCCAAGCTCTTGTGTTTGTTTCCCTAACAACTTAGTTTGATCCTTGGACGTGCTAGCAAAATGAAGAAAGAAAATCAAATCTTCTTCCTTCAATGGTGTTCACGGCAATATATGAAAAAGAGAGAGAGAGAGACATTTGTATTTCAATATTTTGTTTCTAAATCATAATGAAAAACAAATACCAAAAATTGGAATATGCCTTACAAAAAGTCAATAAGCATTTTGGCTCCAAAATGGCATTAAATGCCCACACCAAACTCCATCATGAATAGTGACTAGGTGTCTTTCACCAAAAGGTGACTTTGACATCTATCACAAATAAATGACAAGTGATGTGACTCGAGATGTGACTTATGGGCCCCACTCGATTCAAAATACGAGTAGGCCCGCAAACACATCCGGGCTCGGTTTCGCTAATTCCGAATTAACGAATTTCCGTCGCAACGTAATTAAAAAATTATGCCTAGCGAAATTACTATTCAGGTCGCTAACGAATTAATTCTAATTTAACTCGTTTGCCCGAATTAAATTCCAATTTTAATTCCACGTCGAAATCCAATTTTGTTTAATAATATATCGAATATATTATTTTACCGATTAATTCCAAATTAATCTTTCTCTCTCTTCAAATAATACTTTATCCAAGATAAAGTCTCTCCGCAATTAATCCCAGATTAATAAAGTTCGAATCAAATCAGTGAATCTTCGGGAAGTGACCCAAGAGATCTCCGGATATGTTGGTAGTAAATACGGTTGTCGAACTATCCGAACACGTACGTACCCCGTACTATGTTTTTACCGATTTACAAGACAAGGTTGGCTTCTAGCAAAGCGCCATGCCTACCCAATTCCCCAGAAATATTCTTAATGAAATATACGATCTATAACAGGCGTAGTATACCATAGCATTGCGTATTGCGATCCAGTATCGGATGTCACATTCAAGGCTTGGGCTGGAATAGTGTATGCCTCATATGAAGCACATATCGGATATCAACCAACTAGTCTTTTTGAATCAGATAATCATGACCTTGTCATATTATCCCGATGGTTGCAATACTATAGAGAACCAGTTCTGAATCCCTGTGTGATCATCATCTCCATCTGTCTGAAGTGATACTCCCGTCTTGACATCACATCCAATACACTACGATTCTCAATAAACCCAGCAGAGGCGTACACAGAACCTGTTAAAGTCCTGGACGACCAAAACCAAATTTTATCGATTGTCGCAAGTACTAGTGATGCAAGTCTCAGGTTAAGACCAAATACACCTACCCTGAAGCGGACTCTCATAGACACATATACATAGTACCAATGAGATTCTGCATCCAGAGTGAAGCTATTTCCGTACCATCGGTAAAACACAACCTCCTATCGTACTTGCATAAGTATCATATACTTAAACATATGAGAACTATGCTGTTATGCCCTCACAACGAGCATAAGTGCAATACTAGTCTATTCCGCATTATCGATGTCCAATCTTGATAATACTACGACTAGGGATATTTAATGATTAAACCTTTATAGATTGATACTGTCTCATATAATATCAATCCGGAACTAATCATAAGGACTTTTACCATTTATATATATTAAAGTAAATAAATACAAAACGGTAAAAGAGAATTTCATTGCAACATAGTTAATTTTGAACAAAAACACAATGTCTTTTACAAACAGTGACGCTATGGGTCATAAATGTCCAACAATCTCCCACTTGGCCTATAGCCAGTCGCTCAAGCATCTAATACCTGAACTAGTACATGTCACTCAAACTTTTACTGAGGAATAGCTTTCATCAGTGGATCTGCCATGTTGTCATCTGATGCGACCTTCTCGATCTTCACATCGCCACGCTGTATGATCTCACGAATCAGATGGAAACATCGAAGAACATGCTTGGATCGTTGATGAGACCGCGGTTCCTTAGTCTGCGCTATTGCCCCGTTATTATCACAATACAATGGAACTGGCTCAGCTGTTAACGGAACTACTCCTAATCCAATTAGGAATTTTTAGATCCAAACTGCTTCCTTTGCTGCTTCAGCTGCAGCAATGTACTCCGCTTCTGTTGTTGAATCGGCAACAGTCCCTTGCTTAGAAGATTTCCAACTCACTGCTCCATTATTCAAACAAAATATGTAACTAGATTGTGACTTGCAGTCGTCTTTATCGGTTTGGAAACTTGCATCGGTATACTCAATTACCTCAAGTTCTCCATCTCCACAGATTAAGAAAGCATCCTTAGTTCGTCTAAGATACTTAAGGATGTTCTTAACCGCCATCCAGTGACCTTCACCTGGATCGGCCTGATAGCGACTACACATGCTCAAAGCATAGGAGACATCAGGTCGTGTACGTATCATGGCATACATGACCGATCCGACTACTGAGGCGAACAATATCCGACTCATGTTGTCTCTCTCATCTTGAGTTTTAGGACACATGTCCTTAGATAGATAGACACCATGTGACACTGGTAACAATCCCCTCTTGGACTGATCCATGTTGAATCTCTTCAACACTTTGTCAATGTACGTGCTCTAGGAGAGTCCAAGCAGCTTTTTAGATCTATCCCGGTAGATCTTTATTCCTAGAATAAAGGCTGCTTCTCCCAGATCTTTCATGGAGAATTTCAATGAAAGCCATGCTTTCACTAACGTTAGCATGGGAATGTCATTGCCTATAAGCAATACATCGTCAACATAAAGGACAATAAAAGTCAGTGCTCTCTCACTAAGCTTCTTGTATACACAAGGATCATCTTCTTTTTGAATGAAATCATATTCTTTTATGATCTCATCAAAATGTTGGTTCCATAACCATGATGATTGCTTCAGTCAATAAATGGATCGATTTAACTTACAAACCCTGTTTGCAAGTCTAGGCATGATAAACCGTCAGGTTGTTGCATATAAACATCCTCCAAAAGGTTTCCGTTAATGAAAGCAGTTTTAAAGTCCATCTGCCATATCTCATAATCAGAATATGTAGCAATTGCAAGCATTATCCGAATGGATTTAATCATGGCAATAGGTGAGAAAGTTTCGTCGAATCGACACTATGTCGCTAACGATACCCCTTCGCTACAAGCCTAGCTTTGTATGTTTGTACGTTGTCGTCCATGTCGGTCTTCTTCTTGAAGACCCATTTGCATCCAATAGGCTTTATGCCTTCTAGTGCATCAATCAGTGTCCAAACTTGGTTGGTGTACATGGAATCCATTTCGGACTTCATGGCTTCTTGCCATAAAGTGGAATCGATATCTTGTATCACTTCCTCAAACGTAGTCGATTCATTATCCTTAATGAGATTAATATCTACATGAGGTGAGATCAGAAACCCATACCTGTCAGGTTGTTTCCTAACTCTCTCCGACCTACGCGGTCCTTGTGTAATAGAAAATTGGGGTACGGTCTCATCCTGGATGGATTGTTCTTATTCCATTGAGGATTCAATGCCAGGAATAGTATCACTCCGATTTTCATCGAGTTCTACTTTCCTCCCACTAACCACTATATTTAGGAATTCTGTCTCAAGGAAAACCGCATGTAGAGCAACAAATACTTTATTCTCTCGTGGGTGATAGAAGTAATATCCTTTGGATTTCCTAGGATATCCTACGAATAGGCATTTATCTGATTTGGGTTCAAGTTTGGTACCTTCCAAACGCTTGACGTATGCCCAGCATCCCTAAATCTTCAGGAATGAGAAACCGATTTCTTTCCTATCCATATCTCATACGGAGTGTGTTGAACAGACTTTGACGGAACCTTATTCAAAATAAGAATTGCACTGTTTAATGCATATCCCCAGAAGGAAATAAATAGCTCAGTGTGACTCATCATAGACCTAACTATGTCCAACAAAGTTCGGTTTCTCCGTTCGGACACACCGTTTAATTGCGGTGTTCTAGGAGGAGTCCACTGTGAAAGAATTCCATATTCTTTTGAGTAATCTAGAAACTCATTGCTCAAGAATTTGCCACCACAATCCGACCATAATGTCTTTATACTCTTGCCGGTCTGTTTTTCAACTTCGTGACGAAACTCTTTGAATTTCTCAAAAGTTTCCGACTTGTGTCTCATAAGATACACATAATCATAACGCGATGCATCATCCGTAAAGGTTACGAAGTATTCATATCCACCTCTAGCCTTGCTAGACATGGGCCCAAATACGTCACTATGAATGAGGGCTAATAGTTCGGTGGCACGTTCACCTTTACCGTTAGAAGGTGATTTAGGCATTTTTCCTAATAAGCAAGATTCGCAGACGTCATATGAATTTGGATCAAATCCGACCAAGTACCCACTCTTTGAAAGTGTGGATATGAGAGTCTTGTTTATGTGTCATAGACGACAGTGCTGTTAGTGTTCCTAGAAAATTCATAGGATCTAATAAGCATGAAAAACATATAATATGATCATTATTAGATGTGGAATAAACTTACAATGAATTGATAAAGCTTTAAAAAATTTGAGAGGAAGATCTCTAAGATCCAACCTTTTGATGAATCAAAGCTTTTGAGTAGTTTCCCTATCACCTTTGTTAACTTCCAAAGTGCTAGCTTTTAGTAGATTTGAAAACAAATCCAATAGAAAAAGAGAGCAAGGTTCGGCCACCTTAGGGAGTTCTCTAGGGTTTTTCAAATTTTCATCTAATGAAAAGTATGTGTTACCAAAGTGTAGAGATCCCTTTTTGTTTTTCAGCTTTTGGTAAAAGCAATTCACATTTTACCCTAAACTAGGTAGATGTGGGTAAATGGTTTTTCAAAAAGTAAAACAAGGTAGTTGGGTGGTAGGTACACTTACCACACATGGGCTCCAAATATTTGAATTCAAAATTCAAATATCTCTACGAACATTTGCCGCGGTACGGTTCCGTTTAATCCGATTAAACGAACCTTTTTCGCTAAATAATTAAATCTAATTTAATTAAATAACGATGCCTCGCAAATATATTACGAACGTCGTTCACGAACTAATTCTAAATTAATTCGTTCGTTCGTATTAAAGTCCGAATTTAATCTCGTAATGAAATCCAATTCATTTTAATATATCCGATATATTAATTTTAGCCCATTTGAATAAATTAAATAGAAAAATCAAATTTAACTATTAAAGTTATTTTACCGATTAATTCCAAATTAATCACGTTCTTTCTCTACTGAACACATTTAATCCCAGATTAAATAAAGCCCATATTAATCCCAGATTAATTTTCTCTCTCTAAATTAATCTCATATTAACTCTAATTTAAGTCAACTGTCATCGGTGAATCTTTGGGAAACGACCCAAGAGATCTCTGGATATGTTGGCAGTAAATCTGGTTATCGGACTATCCGATAAAGTGAGTACCTCGTACCACGTGCTTATGGATTTACAAGACATGGTTGGCTTCTAGCAAAGCACCGTGCCTACCCAATTCTCTAGAAATATTCTTACTGGAATATAAAATCTATGTCAGGCGTAGAATACATAGTATCTCGTATTGCGATCCAGTATCAGATGTCACGTGCTAGGCCTGGGGCTGGAATAGTGTCTGACCCGTACGAAACACATATCGAATATCAAACAACTAGTCTCTTTGAATCGAATAATCATGACCTTGTCACATTATACCGATGGTTGCAACACAATAGAGAACTAGTTATGAATCCCTACGTGATCATCATCTCCATATGTCTGAAGTGATATTTCAGTCTTGACATCACATCCAATTCACTACGATTCTCGATAAACCCAATAGAGGCGTACACAGAACCTGTTAAAGCCCTGGACGACCAAAAACAAAGTTTACCGATTATCGCAAGTAATAGCGATGTAAGTCTCAGGTTAAGACCAAATACACCAACCCTGAGGCGGACTCCCATAGACACATATACATATTACTAATGGGATTCCGCGGGGTCTATCCAGAAAGAAGCTGCTTTCCGTACCATCGGTAAAACACAACCTCCTATCGCACTTGCATAAGTATCCTATACTTAAACATATGAGAACTATGTCGTTATGCCCTCACAACGCGCACAAGTGCAATACTTATCTATTCCGCATTATCGATGTCCAGTCTCGATAATACTACGACTAGGGATATTTAATGATTAAACCTTTATGGATTGATACTGTCTCATATCATCTCAATCCGGAACTAATCATATGGACTTTTACCATTTATATATCAAAGTAAATAAATTACGAAATGATAAAAGGCAATTTCAATACTACATAGTTAATTTTGTACAAAAACACAATGTCTTTCACAATTAGTGATGCTATAGGTCATAATTGTCTAACAATCTCCCACTTGGCCTATAGCCAGTCACTCAAGCATCTAACACCTGAACTATGTCTATGTTTCTCAAACTTTTACTGTGAAATAGCTTTCGTCAGCGGGTCTGCAATGTTGTCATCTGATGCGACCTTCTCGATCTTCACATCACCACGATGTATGATCTCACAAATCAGATGGAAACGTTGAGGAACATGCTTGGATCGTTGATGAGACCGTGGTTCCTTAGCCTGCGCTATAGCCCCATTATTGTCACAAGGTAATGGAACGGGCTCAGCTGCTAACGGAACTACTCCTAATCCAATTAGGAATTTACGGATCCAAACTGCCTCTTTTGCTGCTTAAGCTGCAGCAATATACTCCGCTTCTGTTGTTGAATCGATAATAGTCTCTTGCTTGGAAGATTTCCAGCTTACTGCTCCGTTGTTCAAACAAAATATGTACCTGGATTGCGACTTAGAGTCGTCTTTATCGGTTTGGAAACTTGCATCGCTATACCCAGTTACCTCAAGTTCTCCATCTCCATAAATTAAGAAAGTATCCTTAGTTCATCTAAGATACTTAAGGATGTTCTTAACCGCCATCCAGTGACCATCACCTGGATCGGCCCGATAGCGACTACACATGCTCAAAACATACGAGACATTAGGTCATGTACATATCATGGCATACATGATCGATCCGACTGCCGAGGAGAACGGTATCCGACTCATGCTGTTTCTCTCATCTTGAGTTTTAGGACACATGTCCTTTTATAGAATAGAGATGCCATGTGACACTGGTAACTGTCCCCTCTTGGACTGATCTATGTTGAATCTTTTCAACACTTTGTCAATGTACGTGCTCTGGGAGAGTCTAAGCAGCTTTCTAGATCTATCCCTGTAGACCTTCATTCCTAGAATAAAGGCTGCTTCTCCCAGATCTTTCATGGAGATTTTAATGAAAGCCAAGCTTTCACCGATGTTAACATGGGAATGTCATTGCCCATAAGCAATACATCGTCAACATAAAGGACAAATGTCAGTGCGCTCCCACTAACCTTCTTATATACACAAGGATCATCCTCGTTTTGAATGAAATCATATTCTCTTATGATCTCATCAAAACATTGGTTCCATGACCGCGATGCTTGCTTTAGTCCATAGATGGACCGATTTAACTTAAAAACCTTGTTTGCAAGTCTAAGCACGATAAAATTATCAGGCTGTTGCATATAAACATCCTCCAAAAGGTTTTCGTTCAGGAAAGAGGTTTTAACGTCCATCTTTCTTATCTCGTAATCGAAATATGCAACAATAGCAAGCGTTATCCGAATGGATTTAATCATGGCAAGGGGTGAGAAAGTTTCATCGTAATCGACACCATGTCGTTGACGATACCCCTTCGCTACAAGCCTAGCTTTGTACGTTTGCATGTTGCCTTCCATGTCGGTCTTCTTCTTGAAGATACATTTGCATCCAATAGGCTTTACGCCTTCTGGTGCATCAACCAGTGTCCAAACTTGGTTGGAGTACATGGAATCCATTTCGGACTTCATGGCCTCTTGCCATAAAGCGGAATCGATATCTTGTATTGCTTCCTCATACGTAGCCGGTTCATCATCCTCAATGAGATTAATATCTACATAAGGTGAGATCAGAAACCCATACCTCTTAGGTTGGTTCCTGACTCTCTCTGACCTACGCGGTCCTTGTGTAATAGAAGATTATGGTACAGTCTCATCCTAGATGGACTGTTCTTGTTCCGTTGAGGATTCTATGCTAGGAACAGTATCACTCCGATTTTCATCGAGTTCTACTTTCCTCCCACTAACCACTGTATTTAGAATTCCTTCTCAAGGAAAACCGCATGTAGAGCAACAAATACTTTGTTCTCTCGTGGGTGATAGAAGTAATATCCTTTGGTTTCCCTAGGATATCCTACGAATAGGCCATTTATCCGATTTGAGCTCAAGTTTGGTACCTTCCAAACGTTTGACCTATGCCCAGCATCCCCAAATCTTTAGGAATTAGAAACCCGATTTCTTTCCTATCCATATCTCATATGGTGTCTGTTGTAAAGACTTTGACGGAACCTTATTCAAAATAAGAACTGTATTGTTTAATGCATTGTTGGTTTTATTCTAGGTCCCAAGATCATCAAACAAGCATGAAGATGTGTGAAATACATATCAAAAAAGTTGCGGAATACTTACATTGATCGGTTGAGACGAAACGACGAACAAAATTCCAAGTTTTTGTCCTTCAAAGTGGCGCCAATGGTGTGCAGTCCACTGCTCACTGTTTTCAGATTTTGAGCAGAGATTTGAAGCTCCAAGCTTCGTCTAACGATTCCCGGCTCGTGGGTGGGTTTCTCTAACACCTTCGTATGTCTTCTAGGAGTGTGCTAGCACTTGGATTTGCCACAAGACCCTCAAAATGGATCATCATTCACGCCCAAAGCAGTGGCAGTCCACTTCCTTGGGCGTGAGCTTTGGAGAGGAAGAGAGATGGATGAGAGATTAGGTTAAGGGAAAATGTGTCCAACACATTACTTATATATTTTCCTTAATTACAAAAATGTTTTACCATTTATTTTCTTTTCCAAAAGAAATAAAAACAAATGTAATAATATTTAAAATCATTTTACCCTTGGTAAAAAGTAAAAGGGAAAAGGCTTTCACTTTTCCAAAAAGTCAAAAGTCTTTTCCCCCCAATATTTCCCTCCAAAATTTTAAGGTCAAAGTCAAGAGTCAAAGTTACTTTTCCAAAAAGCGATTTGACTTTTATGACTTACGATGTGATTTGCGATGCGACTTGCGGCACGTGATTCAAAATCGACGTAACGTCGCAAACACATTCCGAGCTCGGTTTCGATAATTCTAAATTAACGATTATCTCGATGCCTCGTTAATAAATCCAATTTACTAATCACATCGCTCGAGAATTAATTCCAAATTAATTCAAGTGCCCGAATTAAAATCTAATTTTAATTCCTAATCGAAATCCAATTTCGTTAATATATCGAATATATTATTTATCGATTAATTCCAAATTAATCGTTCTCTCTCTTTAAATTGATATTTTATCCCAGATAAAATATCTCCATAATTAATCCCAGATTAATTTTTCTTCTCTTCATATTAATCCCAGATTAATGTATAATGCGAGTCATACGTCATCGGTGTATCATTGGGAAGCGACCCATGAGATCTCCGGATATGTTGGCAGTAAACTCGGTCGTCGGACTATCCAAACACGTAAGTACCAAGTATTACGTTTACCGATTTACAAGACAAGGTTGGCCTCTAGCAAAGCGCCATGCCTACCCAATTCTCCGAAAATATCCTTACAGGAATATGTGATCTATATCAGGCGTAGTATACGTAGTATTGCGTATTTCGATCCAGTATCGGATGATCACGTGCTAGGCCTAGGGCTGGATATGTGTCTGCCCCGTACGAAGCACATGTCGGATGTCTGGTAACTAGTCTCTATAATCGGATATACATGACCAAGTCATAATATCCCGATAGCCGCGCAGCATATAAGAGCACTAATACCGTATCCTACATGACCATCTTCTCCATATGACTGGAGTGACACTTCCGTCTTGACATCACACCCAATACACTACGATTCTCAATATACCCAGCATCGGCGTACACAGAACCTGTTAAAGCCCTGGACGACCTCAACTAAAGTACATTGATTGTCGCAAGTATTAGCGGTGCAAGTCTCAGGTTAAGACCAAATACACCTACCCTGATTGCAGACTCCATAGACACAAGGTCATGCTACCAATGGGATTCTGCGGTGGTCTAATCCAGAGCGAAGCTGTTTCCCGTACCATCGGTGAAACACAACCTCCTATTACACTTGCCTGAGTATCCTATACCCAGATATACGAGAACTATGCCGTTATGTCTCACATAACACGCACAAGTGTAATACTAGTCTTTTACGCATCTATCGATGTCCAATCTCGACAATGCTCTGACTAGGGATGTTTAATGATTATCCTTCGTTGATTGATACTGTCTCATATCATTCATCAATAGGAACAAATCATAAGGACCTCCCATCATTTATATATCTAAGGTGATCTAATCACAAATGATAGAGTGCAATCTCATTGTTACATAGTTAATTGTACAACAACACTATGATCTGTACAAATAGTGACGCTATGGGTCATAACTGTCCAACAATCTCCCACTTGGCCTTTAGCCAGTCACTCGAGTGCCTAACACCCGAACTATGTACGGTTGGCTCAAATTGCTGAGAAAAGCTTTCGTCAGCGGATTTACATAATTATCGTCTGATGCAATTTATACGATCATCACATCGCTACGATGTATGATCCGAACGAATCAGATGAATAGTCGAAGTATGTATCTGGATCGTTGATGAGACCATTGATTCTTTAGCCTGTGCTGACGCCCAGCTCAGCCGCTAACAGAACTATATCTAATCCAATTAGATTTATTATTGACCCAGATGGCTTCTATTGCTGCCTCAGCTGCAGCAATAATCCGCATGTGTTATTTATTCGGTAACAGTATCTTGCTTGGAAGATTTCCAGCTCACTGTACCGTTATTCAAACTGTATAGTACCGTTTACGACTTTTAGTCGTTTTATCCTTTTGGAAATTGCAGTAGTGATCCCAGTCACTTCAAGTTCTCCTTCTCCACAGATTAAGACACCATCCTTAGATCTCTAAGATTCTAACGGATGTTCTTAACATCAATCAAGTGACTATCACTTGGATTGGCCTGACTGTGAATCCATATGCTCAAAGCGTATGAGACACCAGGTCGCGTACATTTTAATGTACAATTTCCCAGAGAGTATTAACAACTCAAATCTATCCTAGTAGATCTTTATTCCTAGAATAAAGGTTGTTTCTCCCGAGAATTCTACGGAGAATTTTCTCTTGAAAGCCAAGCTTTCACCGATTATATTATGGGAATATCATTTCCAAGAAATGGATATATATTACATTATCATTATTATAAGGACAGCCACTGTCTGTGCGCTCCCACTAACCCTCTCATATACACAAGAATCATTCTGTTTTGAATCAAATCATTGACTATCATGATTACATCAAAACAATAGTTCCAAGAACTTTATGCTTGCTTCAACCCAAACATGGATCGAACAACACGCAAACCTAGTTTGCTGGTTTTAGTACGGCAAAATCGTCAGGATGTTATAAACATCCTCCAAAAGGTTTCCTTTTAAGGAAAGTGATTTTGACCTTTAACTGACACATTTCATAAATGAAACGTGCAGCTATAGCAAGCATTATCCAAATGGATTTACCGTGGCAACAGGTAAAAAGGTTGAACCGTAATCAACACAATGTTGATAACGATACTTTCCGCTACAAGCCTAGCTTTGTACGTTGGTATGTTGCCTTCCATGTATGTCTTCCTTGAAGACTTATACAGTACCTATAGGCACAATGCCTTATGGTACATCAACTAGTATTTTAACATAGTTGTTTTACATGGAATCCATTTCGGACTCATGGCACTTTGCCATGAAAGGGAGTCGATACCTTGTATCACTTCCTCATACGTAGTTGGGTCTTCCTCAATAAGATTGACATCTTCATGAGGTGAGATCAGAAACCCATACCCTAGGTTGTTTCTGACTCTCTCCGATCTACGCGGTTCTTGTGTATACGAAGATTAATGGTATATGTTCATCCTTGATGAACAGTTTGTGTTCCATTAAGGACTTCATGCCTTGAACAGTATTACTCCTCCGATTTTCATCGAGTTTTACTGTCCTCCTCCCACTTTCCACTGCATATCGGTATTCCTCTAAGGAATACCGCATGGTGAGCAACAATACAATTGTTCTCCAGTGAGTTGTATAAGTACTATACTTATGGTTTTCCTTAGGATAACCTACATTTGGCACTTATCCGATTTAGGTTTTAGTTGGCATCATCCAAACATATGCCCAGCATACCCAAATCGTTAGGAGTAAGAAACTTTTTCTATCCCTGATCATATCTAATATGAATTCTGTCTAACAGATTAATATGGAACCTTGTTCCAAATAAGTTTTGCACTGTTAATGCATATCCGTTGAAGGAAATGGTAGCTCAGAGCGACTCATGATAAACCTTATCATGTCCAACAAAATTTGGTTTCTCCGTACGGACACACCGTCAAACTGACGTATCTCGGGAGGAGTCCTCATTTGAAAGAATATTTTACTCTTTCAAGTATTTATGAAACTTATTGCTTAAGTATTTCATCATGTTCATCACGTGATGTTTTTAATACTTTAGCCGATCTGTTTGTCTACTTCGTGTTGAAACTTTAAAAGTTTCTGATTTGTGTTCTTCAAAAGTAACACATAACCATAACGTGATGCCACATCCGTATATAGGTCACGAAATATTCATATCCATATCTATCCTAGCTAGATATGGCCCACTAACTTCACTATGAATAGGGCTTACAGATCGATGGCATTTATCACTATTACCAAGTAAATAGTATTTTAGGTACTTTACCTAAAGAACTAGATTCGTAGACTTTATTTGAATAATCAAATCAGTCCTAGTACCCACTTTTCAAAAGTGTGGATATACGAGTCTTGTTTATTGTGTCCTAGACAACAATGCCACATTTAAGTTTCATCTGATCAGATCAGTATGAGCTATTAGTTTGTCATGTTATATGTTCGAGATTTTATTTATATTCAAAATATAAATACTGTTATTCACATCTAATATGTTTATCTCAATGTCATCTTTATATAATGAAACACTTTAGTGTTCTAGAATATAAAGGTTTATCCACAATGGATTAAACACTGATATAGAGATAATGTTTATAGTCTAACTAGTTACATTATAACAGTTTCCTAATTTAAGTACATCCCGAAGGTAGTTCCTAAATTTAGGTATCTAAGGTCGAAACAGCGACTTTCGTCCCGTTCCCGATTCGTAGATTAACCTCAGCTTGAAGTCAGTATCCTGCTCACAGCAGATTCTGAACATCAATACATATATTTTATGTAACATACTCAGTATTTAAAATCCAATTTTAATACCAGTAATGGACATAATTTATGACAATATATTTAAAGTCAGAGCCTTGCTCTTTCTTTAATTCCTTCATGTCTGCTATATCCAAACGGCAGTCATTTTGGGATATGTTCTTTATCTTCCCAGAAGATCATAATGATTTTGCCTTTACCTTTTTCAATATCTCAGAAGTCTTTGGCCAAGCCTTGGATTTCTAGAATATTGATGTAAAGTGCGTCTTGCGCGAGCACCTTTCTAATTGCAAAGTTTGACTTTTATCTCCTTGAGATTAGTCATTAATTCTCCAAGAATTATTAATTGCAAATATAATACTTCTTAAATCTAAACAGATTTATTACAAGTATATTGAATTAAGCACTAAAGTCATCATCACATTAATCTTCCAAAGATTATGCTCTACTATTTGCTTAATTATCGGCTTAGGCTTAACAAGTTATTTTATCAAATAAAGTAACTTATTATTTATTTCCAGGACTATCCTGAAATTATTCCCAATTTGAAAATTAAACCATTTAAACATTTTAATCCAAGATTATGTTTAAATGTCCAATCTTTCAATATATCTTGATTTTAATAGTCCAACTATTTAATCAATAATTATGGTACTAATTATAATGATTACAATAGTCTAACTATTTTAATCAACTATAATTCAATAGTTTAAAATCAATTTATTGATTACTATAATCCAATTATAAAATCAACTACAATTGAATAGGTTGAATATATAGTCCAACTATTTAATAAAACAACAATTTAAATATTAGTCTAACTGATTTAAATCATAACGACGAGTGATATTTGATTGAGCGTGTATGGCAAGTAATTGAACGAGTATTGCAAATTCAATTCTTACCTCCCACTATTTTTTTCGGCGAGCCTCTAACCCTCTGTCGAGTACTCGGGAAACCGCATTTCCTAGTGGGCTAGGATCCCGTTAAATAACACACAATCTTGACTTTGGCCAACAAATTGTATGATATTTAACTAGGTAGATCTCTAAGATCAATTGGATCCAATCCAATTCCTAGATCCAGTAGGCGGATATCCAAATCCTTAACATATATCTTTATATGCTAATACATCCAATGTATTGCCTAACAACCATTTTCCTCTGAATCAACTAAGCCTTGGCTTTGGCACAACAAGCTTAATGATCCCAGTCAAGTGCGACCCATTGACCATGGAAAGCTTCGTAATCAATGTCGATGGACAAGAAGTGGTCTTGACTTTGGCCAACAAACCACAACTTGGACAAGACACCAATATAGAACAAAACTCTTGTGATTCAAACACATCTTCGACGGACAAAGGGCTTGACTTTGGCCAACAACCCAATGCCAATCTAGGATCTTGAGTATGAATCACTCAATGGAAGGAAAAATGCATGATAATTAATGAGGGTTTTTCGCGTGCAAATTGGCTACCAATTTATTATCTTTGTTAAAGTCTCATCATCATACACCCTTAAACATGCATTCTAAATACATAATAAAGCGTATATGAAAATAAACAATAATGATATGCGGATGGATACGTAACACATTGATCCTAGATCAAATCTCTCTTTTATCTCTCTCATAACTAGCACTTGTATTACTTCTACTACCCGTTACTGTTAGACATTATGTCCCATAGCGTCACTATTTGTTAATGATATTGTATTATTGTACAAATTAACTATGTGATAATGAAATTGCCTTTTGCCGTTTTTGTATATTATTTACTTTGATATATAAATGGCGAAAGTCCATATGATTAATAACCGGATTGAGATGATATGAGACAGTATATCAATCCATAAAGGTTTAATCATTAATATACCCTAGTCGGAGTATTATCGAGATCGGACATCGCGATAATGCGGAATAGACTAGTGTTGCGCTTGTGCACTTGTGAGGGCACAACGGCATAGTTCTCATATATTTAAGTATTGGATACTTATGCAAGTGCGATAGGAGGTTGTGTTTTACCAAACCGATGGTACGGAAAACTGCTTCGCTCTGGATAGACCCCCGCGGAATCCCATTGGTAGTATGTCTGCGTGTCTATGGGAGGCCGCATCAGGGTAGGTGTATAATGGTCTTAAACCTGAGACTTACATCGCTAGTACTTGCGACAATCGTAAACTTTGGTTTTGGTGGTTGGGGACCTTAACCGGTTCTGTGTACACACACTCTTCTGGGTTTATCGAGAATCGTAGTGTACTGGATGTGATGTCGAGATGGAAGTATCACTCTCAGACATATGGAGATGATGATCACGCAGGACACAGAACTAGTACTCTATAAAAGGTTGCAACCGTCGGGATAATATGACCAGGTCAGGATTGTCCGATTTAAAGAGACTAGTTGCTGATGTCCGATATATGTTTCGTACGGGGCAGACACATCTCCAGCCCCAGGCCTAACATGTGATCGTCCGATACTGGATCGATGTACGCAATACTACGGTATACTACGCTTGATATAGATCTTATATTCCTATAAGAATATTTCTGGAGAATTGGGTAGGCATGGCGCTTTGCTAGAAGCCAACCTTGTCTTATGAATCGGTGTAAACGTAATACGAGGTACGTACGTGTTCGGATTATCCGACGACCGTTTACTTTACTATGCCAAAATATCCGGAGATCTCTTGGGTCGCTTCCTGAAGATCTCACCAATGACGTATGATTCAAACTCGATTAATCTTGGATTAATTACGGAGAGACTTTATCTTGGGTAAAGTACTAAATAAAGAGAGAGAACGATTAGTTTTAGAATTAATCGTAAAATTATTATATTCGATATAATAATCGAAATTCGATTTCGACGCGAAATTAAAATTAGATTTTAATTCGGGCAAACGAGTTAATTTAGAATTAATTCGTTAGCGACGTAAATAATAATTTCGCTAGGCGCAATTATTTATTTAAATTCGATTTAATTAACGTCGCGACGTAAGTTCGGTATTTCGGAAATATCGGACTCGAACGCGTGAGTGCACGTGGGCCCACTTTCATTTGGAAACGTGTGGGGCCCACATGACACATGTCATTATTTGCATTATTTAATTGTTGATGTATTGCATGGAGATAGTGTACAATGCACTCAAGGGTTTTTGCATGGAATTTGAGTGTTGGACACTCTAAGCCATTGCATGGTTTGTGTCATAAGTTTATTATTATTTAATAAATATTATGGCATAAATATAAATTGATTTTTGTAACAAAAATCAAGGCAACTCTCATCTCTCTCCTCTCACATTGCCGAAACACATGCAGTTTTGGGTCTCCATTTCTTTTCTTCAATTTTGTGGCAAGATTTGAAGAAGTTGTGCATTCAAAATCACAACAAAGGCTAGCACATTCAAGGGCATACATAGGTGATATGGGAAACTAATCTTGAGCTTGGAAGGATCAAACTCGACTTGGAGTCCCCTTTTTTCTTCTTGGCCGAGAGCTTCACTGCACAAGGGAGGAGTTTTCGCATCATCTAAGCATCCATTTTCAAGTATTGTGAGTATGATTCCGCCATACTTCAATTTGTTCATTCATGTATTTATATTTTTTGCTTGTTCTTGTTGATCTTGGGGCATGGATTAGATTTTCCTACAATGGTATCATTGAGCTTAAAGCGCATGCAAAATATTAGGATGTTATTTTGGGGAAAATTGTTTGAAGCATGATTTGATGAGTTTGCTTGATTAAATATGCTTAGATGTATGTTATATAGATTATACATCATCAATTTCTTGGAAAATAAATTGGATTAATTTTTCCAACCCAAATGAGGCTTGGCCGATACATGCAAGCATGTGGACTAGATGATTTTTAATTTTAAGACATTAGATGACTTGAAATAATATGGAATGATGATTTGTAACTCGATTGGATTGAAAACGAAATCGGAACCATTTTAATCACCTTGGCCGAATGCTTGATGGAGTATTAGGGACTTGATTTTTTGATTAAATAATGTTGGACATATATTTAAGATAAAATATGATTAATGGATTAATTTGATATTTTGGGAATATTGATTTAAAGGATTAATCATGAAAATACACTTTAATTAATTAAGTTATAAAATTTTGAATTTTAAAATTGGTTTAATGGGGCTTAAATTGGAATTGGGCCTAAAACTATTATATTTGGACATAAATGGGCTTGGTTGGGCCAAGTAGATTTGGACCATTTGGATTGGATCCAAATGGGCCTAAATCACACCATTTAAGTCCAAATGTAATAAATGGGCTTTTATGTTTTAATTGGGCCTTATGGGCTTGATATTGATTTTAATGGCAAATGAGGGTGATTCCTTATTGGGCTTGGAAATTGGGTTTGACCCACATTGACCAAGGCCCAAGCCTTATGAAATCAATAGAAAGCCCATCGGACTTTAATTAAACGGACATTAGATGTTAGTTGGGCTTTGAGACCCAATAGTACTAGATTTGGAATCTAAGTTATAAAAGCACAATAAAAGTGTAAATATTTAATTTAGAATTAAATAAAAGGATTAGTATTGAATACGACTTAAATTGGATTTAACGAGTAGTTCGATATAATTCGTGAATTCATACCATAAGTATTTATTCTCAAAACGAGTTGGACTCGCGCAAATTGCAAACAATTGTTTGAACATTGTATTGTCACCTAATTAAGACTAATTAATTGGATTTGATTGGTTTGTATAAACATGCCTTGAATGAATGAATGTGGATGTGTTTGTATGAATAGTGTATATATCGGATGGATATTAGAAGGGAAAGGGTAATTTTAGAAATTTGTTGTAATTTGGAATTTATAAATTGGACCTGCGTGTCCAGCCTTAATCTCTTATCTCTTTGTATTCTCTTCTCACCTAATTCCCCTCAATGTAAATGAGGTTTTCTCTTATTATATTATGTAATGGGTAGTAGTAGAATAGTGCTAGCGGGGAGAGGAAGGGAGTGATTTGTTTCTAGGAACAAGTTTTTATATATCCATCCGCATATCACTATTAATTTACTTTACGCGCTTTATTGATGTTTTAGAAGCATGCTTAAGGGTGTATGTTGATGAGACCTAACAAAGATAATAAATTGGTTGCCAATTACGCAAAAATCCCTCAATCTATATTAAGCGATTATCCTTCCATTGAATGATTCTTGTTCAAGATCCAATTGGCATTGGTTTGTTGGCCAAAGTCAAGACCTTGTCAATTAGGATGTACTTGAATCATGAGAGTTTTGTTCCATATCGGTGTCTAGTCCAAGTTGTGATTTGTTGGCCAAAGTCAAGATCACTTCTTGTCCAAAGACATTGATTACGAAACTTTCCTTGTCAATGGGTCCCGCTTAACTGGAATCATTAGGTTTGTTGTGCCAAAGCCAAGGCCTAGATGATTCGGAGGATAAGGTTAGGAAAATGTATTAGATACATTGACATAAGTATTGTACATATGTTTAGGACTTGGATGTCCACCTGACCGGATCTAGGAATTGGATTGGATCCAATTGATCTGAGAGATCTACCTAGTTAAGTAGCATACAGCTTGTGGGCCAAAGTCAAGGTTGTGTGTTATTTAACGGGATCCTAGCCCACTAGGAAATAGGATTTCCCGAGTTCTCAACGGAGGGTTAGAGACTTGATGAAAATAGTGGGAGGCTAGTATGTGAATTTGCAATTTCGTTCAGATACTTTGCCTTACGCGTCTTTCAAAATTATTTCGTCTATTTTTTCAAATTAGTTGGACTAATACATTGTTATTTTTTCTTGTAACAGTTTGACTGTACCCATTTCATCGTCAACTAAATATTTAGACTATTTGGTGTTGAGATGGCTACAGGGAAATGTGCGTGACATCATCATGGGTGATAATGTCTTTAAAGGCACAAACTTCGCTGACTGGGAAATGAACCTCAAGATAGTACTTGGGGGCTGAGAGGCTACTGTACCTATACAGACACCTCTCCCGCCTAGACCCACTGATCCGCTTGAGCTGGAGTTATGGAAACTCACAGCGAGGATTGTGACACAGCTCAGGCTGTTATGTTAGCTTCAATGACTCAACACTTTCGTCCCAGAATAGGGACTTGGATCCTTATAACATTGATGCTAGACCTCTCCACCGCACTCTCCACAACTCAGCACAAGCGGATGGAGAGGTATGAGTTAGTGAAGAAACTCTTCCGCAGCACCCGATGACTGAAGGCACATCAGTTGAGGTCCACGGGGCTCAAATGATTGCCGATATTGATGAGTTGGCCAATATGGGAATAGTCTTGGAGGCTGAGCTGACTGTAGATTTGATCTTACAATCACTTCCCGATACTTGGAAACAAATCATAATCAACTATAAGTTGATGGATACCGATGACACTCTTGGAGAGCTTTATCCATGCTGAAGGAGTCTGAAAAAGAACTCCTAAAGGGAGCAAGCGCGAGGCGCACTATGCATCGACCTCTCAGGGGCCAAGGCTGGGCCCAAGGCAACTGGAGGGGTGAAGAAGAGGAAAATAAAAACAAGGGTAAAGGCAAGTTGACAAAGGCTTCTGGGAAGCCAAGGGACAAATCTCAAGATGTCTGCCTCAATGCGGCAAAAAGGTCACTGGAAACGTGACTGCCGAGTGGGCAAAGGACAGAGGGAGGATATCAAGGCAGGCAGGCA
>SKCR01033395.1:0-219175 GCA_019454045.1 Zanthoxylum bungeanum | reverse complement strand
TCTGAACTTTCTACTTGGGTGCTTGACACCGGTTGTGGGACTCACTTGTGTAACAATGTGCATGGCCTGAGAAACAGTATGAGACTCCGTCATGGGGAGGTTGACTTACGCATGGGTAATAGAGCAAAAATGGCTGCATTGTGCGCGGGGACTTATTCATTAGTTTTGCCGAATGGTTTAGTTTTAGACTTAGAAGATTGTGTTTATGTACCTTCTCTAGTAAAGAACATCATTTCAATTTCTTCTTTATGTAATAAAGGCTTTTCATGCCACATGTTCTATTTATTTCAATGAAATAAAATATGGAGATGGTATTTTGGATAATGATATCTATGTCTTACAAACTAACAAAAAATGTTCAATTTCTAATATATACAACATTAACTCGAATAATCTCAATGAATCACTTCTATGGCACAGTCGCTTAGGTCATATCAATGAAACAAGATTAACTAAGCTACATAAGGATGGGTATTTTAGACCCTTCAAATATGAACCTTATGGAACTTGTGAGTCATGTTTACTTGGTAAAATGACCAAATTACCCTTCAAAGGTAAAAGACAGCGTGCATCGGAGACATTAGAACTCATACACTCTGATGTATGTGGACCAATGTCAGTCACCGCTAAAGGTGGATTCTCTTACTTCATTACCTTTATCGATGATCACTCGTGATATGGGTATGTGTACCTTATGCGGTACAAATCTAAAGCCTTTGAGAAATTCAAAGACTTCAAAGCTGAAGTAAAAAACCAACTTAATAAACGTATTAAGTCACTAAGGTCTGACCAATGTGGTGAATACTTAAGCAACGAATTTCAAGATTACTTGAGAGAAAATGGCATTGTTTCCCAGTGGACTCCTCCGGGAACTCCACAGCATAATGGGGTATCTGAAAGGAGAAATCAGACATTATTAGATATGGTCCGATCAATTATGCCAGACACAGATCTACCTCTTTCATTTTGGGGTCTTGCTTTAGAAACTGCAACACTACTACAAAACCAAGTTCCTTCCAAGACTGTTAGTCAAACACCATATGAGTTATGATCCGGGAAACGTCCTAGTCTTAGTTATCTAAGAGTTTGGGGATGTGACGCATATGTCAAGCTCACACAAACTAACAAATTGGATGATAGGGCAGTTAAATGTAAGTTTGTAGGATATGCCTTGAACTCAAGAGCATACGTGTTATACATCCCAAATGAACAAAGAACATTTGTCTCACAAAATGCTAAATTTCTAGAGAATGAATTACTTCTCAAGAAATATAGTGGGAGTAGATTTGACCTCGATGAGGCACGAGAAGAACAAACTAACATAGAACTAAACCCCAGGCCCCTCAAAAGGGCAGTGACGGAACAACAATAAGGTTATGAACTTAGAAGGTTTGATAGGGAAAGACATGAGTGTTGGGTTTTCTAGGTCAAACCAAGATCAATTAAGCAAGAAATCATATGAATACAACAAAGTAAGAATGCGGAAAATACTCACTTTGATCGGTTTTGGATGTAGGAGATAACAAAAATTCCAAGCCTTTGTGTTGTGCTCCAAGCTCCCGTTTGATGTATGTAAAGCTTCCAAGCATTCTTTGTTGATTCCAACTCAAGGATGAGTCTCCCTATCACCTCATTTAACTCATTTGAGTGCTAGCTCACTTGGTTTTGAAACAAAACACAAGAAGATGGAAAAGAAGAAGCTCGACAGTGAGGAGAGAAGAGAAATGTGTTTGCTGTGAATAGTAACCACATACAACTTCCAAAGTTGACTTAATTTATATATAGAGTTTGTGTGTTGAAATTGGCTTGTGTGTAAAACAAGTAAAGCAAGCCTTACTTCTAATAAATCAAAGCCATAAAATATGCCCAACCACTTCCATCAAATGTCCAACAAGTTGATGTAAGTGAAATGGGTCCCACCAGTTTTAAATTCCAAATTTAAGTCGGCTAATCCAACACGCAACCTCGCTCGGGCCCGGGTTCGTTTAATTTCGAATTAACGAATTTTCCGTTGTGACTTAATTAAATCCAATTTAATTAAATAATGATGCCTAGCAAAATTATTACGGAAGTCACTCGCGAATTAATTCTAAATTAATTCGTTTGCTTGAATTAAAATCCAATTTTAATTCCGCATTGAAATCTAATTTCAATTAATATATCCGATATATTATTTTAGCCCAAATAATAAATTGAATAGTAAAATCCAATTTAACTATTAAATTTACTTTACCGATTAATTCCAAATTAATCGCGTTCTCTCTTCTCGACGAATTTAATCCCAGAAAATTCTCGAAGCAATTAATCCTAGATTAATTTCACTCTATGATAATTAATTCCTAGATTAATTATTGCCGTAATTAATCCCAGATTAATATTCCCTCTCTCATAATTAATCCCAGAATAATTCTGTTCGAGTCAAATGTCATCGGTGAATCTTTGAGAGGCGACCCAAGAGATCCCTGGATATGTTGGTAGTAAATTCGGTCATCGGAGTATCCGAATACGTGCGTACCTAGTACCACGTTCTTACCGATTTACAAGACATGGTTGGCTTCTAGTAAAGCACCGTGCCTACCCAATTCTCAAGAAATATTCTTTTAAGGAATATGTAATCTACGTTAGGCGTGGTATACATAGTATTGCGTATTACGATCCAGTATCAGATGTCACATGCAAGGCCTGGGGCTGGAATTGTGTCTGCCCCGTACGAAACATATATCAGATCTCTGGTAACTAGTCTCTATAATCTGATAAACATGACCTAGTCATATTATCCCGATGACTGCAGTACTAAAGAGTACAAGTTCCGTATCCTGCGTGATCATCATCTCCATATGACTGGAGTGATACTTCCATCTTGACATCACACCCAATACACTACGATTCTCAATATACCCAGAAGAGGCGTACATAGAACCTGTTAAAGCCCTGGACGACCAAAACCAAAGTATATTGATTATCACAAGTATTAGCGATGCAAGTCTCAGGTTAAGACCAAATACACCTACCCTGATTCGGACTTCCATAGACACATAGTCATACTACCAATGGAGTTCTGAGGGGTCTATCCAGAGCGAAACTGTTTCCGTACCATCGGTAAACACAACCTCCTATCACACTTGCATAAGTATCAATACTTAAATATATGAGAACTAAGTCGTTATGCTCCCACAATGCGCAAAAGTGTAATACTAGTCTATTCCGCATTATCGATGTCCAATCTCGATAATACTACAACTAGGGATATTTTAATGATTAAACCTTAGTGGATTAATATTGTCTCATATCTTATTAATCCGGAACTAATCATATGGACTTTTATCATTTATATATCCCGGTAATCCAATTACAAATGATAAAAGAGCAATTTCCTTGTCACATAGTTAATTTGTACAAAAACACCATGTTTTGTACAAATAGTGATGTTATGGGTCATAATTGTCCAACAATCTCCCACTTGCCTATAGCAAATCACTCAGTGTCTTACACCTGAACTATGTACCGGTCGCTCAAACTTCTGCTGAGAAACTACTTTCGTCAGCGGATTTACAATGTTATCATCTGATGTGATTTATTCGATCATCACATCGCCACGATGTATGATCCGACGAATCAGATGAAATAGTTGAAGTATATACTTGGATCATTGATGAGACCATTAATTCTTTAGCCTGTGTTGTAGCCTAGTTCAGCTGCTAACAGAACTACTCCTAATCTAATTAGGAATTTTACAGATCCAAAATTGTTTCTTTTGCTGCCTCAACTGTAGCAATATTCCGATTTTGTTGTTTATTCGGCAACAGTATCTTGCTTGGAAGATTTCCAGCTCACTGTTCCGTTATTCAAACTATATAGTACCCTTATTACGACTTACAGTCGTTATTGTCTATTTGGAAACTTGCAGCAGTGAACCTAGTCACTTCAAGTTCTCATTCTCCATAGCTTAAGAAAGCATTCTTAGTTCCTCTAAGATACTTAAGGATGTTCTTAACATCAATCCAGTGACTATCACTTGGATTGGCCTGATTGTGACTCCTTATGCTCAAAGCATATGAGACATCAGGTCACGTACATATTTTTCAATGTACGAGTCCTCGGAGAGTGCCAACAAATTTTAGATCTATCCCAGTAGATCCTTATTCCTAGAATAAAGGTTGTTTCTCCCAAGTGTTTTATGGAGAATTTTCATGAAAGCCAAGCTTTCACCGATTGTATTATGGAATGTCATTTCCAAGAATTATATGTCATCATTATTTAGGACAATCATTGTCAGTGCGCTCCCACTAACCTTCTTATATACACAAGAATCATTTTCGTTTTGAATTAAATCATATACCATTATGATTACATCAAAACGCTGGTTCCAAGAACGCAATGCTTGCTTCAATCCATAAATGGATCAAATTAACTTGCAAACCTAGTTTGCACGTTTTGGTATGACAAAACGTTAGGATGTTGTAAACATCCTCCAAAAGGTTCCGTTTAAGGAAAACGATTTTGACGTTCAGCTGCCATATTTCATAAATGAAACATACAGCATTAGCAAGCATTATCCAAATGGATTTAATCATGGCAACATGTAAAAGGTTTCATCGTAATCGACACAATATTGATAACGATACCTTTTTCCTACAAGCCTAACTTTGTACGTTTGTATGTTGCCATCCATGTTTGTCTTCCTTGAAGACTCATATAGGACCATTAGGCACAATGCCTTCTGGTAAAACAACCAGTGTCCAAACTTGGTTAGTATACATGGAATCCATTTCGGACTTCATGACACTTTGCCATGAAAGGAGTCAATACCTTGTATCACTGCCTCATACGTAGCCAGTTTATATTCCTCAATATGATTGACATCTTTATGAGGTGAGATCAGAAACCCATACCTCCTAGGTTGTTCTCTGACTCTCTCCGACTTACACGGTTCTTGTGTATTCGAAGATTGTGGTATAATTTCATCCCTGATGAACTGTTTGTGTTCCGTTAAGGAATCGGTGCCTGGAACATTATTACTCCGATTTTCATCGAGTTTTACTTTCTTCCCACTTACCACTGCATATAGGTATTCCTCTTAGGAAAACCGCCTGGAGAGCAACAATTACATTGTTCTCTTGTGAGTTGTATAAGTACTATACTTTGGTTCCCCAGGATAACCTACAAATAGGCACTTATCTGATTTGGGTTTTAGTTTGGTATCATCCAAACATATGCCCGCATTCCCAAATCTTCAGGAATGAGAAAACCCAGTTTCTTTCCTGTTCATATCTAATATGAAGTCTGTCTAACAGATTTTTATGGAACCTTATTCAAAATAAGTATTGCACTGTTTAATGCGTATCCCTAGAAGGAAAATGGTAGCTCAGAGCGACTCACAATGAACCTTACCACGTCCAACAAAGTTCAATTTCTCTGTTCGGACACACCATCAAATTGAGGTGTTCCGAGAGGAGTCCTTTGTGAAAGAATACCATACTCTTTCAAATAGTCGAGAAACTTATATGTTTAAGTATTTTCATCACGGTCTGACTGTAATGTTTTAATACTTTTACCGGTTTGTCTTTATACTTCGTGTCGAAACTCTTTGAATTTATCAAAAGTTTCCGATTCGTGTTTCAAAAGAAACACATAACCATAACGCAATGCCACATCCGTAAAGGTTACAAAGTATTCATTTCCACCTCTAGCCTAGCTAGATATGGGCCCACTTACGTCACTATGAACGAGAGCTAACAGATCGGTGGCACTTGTACTTTTACCAAGTAAAATGTGTTTTAGGCACTTTGCCTAATAAACTAGATTCGTAGACATCATTTGATTAGAATCAAATCTATCCTAGTACCCACTCTTCGAAAGTGTGGATATACGAGTCTTGTTAATGTGTCCCAGACAACAATGCCACAAATAAGTCTCATCTGATTAAATCGGTTTGAGCTATTTATTTGTCATGTTATACGTTTGAGATTCATTTATATTCAAAATATAAATACTGTTATTCACATCTAATGTGTTTATCTCAATATCATCTTTATAATAAAACACTTAGTGTTCTAGAATATAAAGGTATACCCGCAACGGGTTATACTAGATATAGAGATAATGTTTCTAGTCAAACTAGGTACATTATAACAGTTTCCTAATTTAAGTACATGCCCCAAGGGCAGTTCCAAAACATAGGTTACTACGGTTAAAACAGCGACTCACGTCCCATTTTTGACTTGCAGGTCGATCTCAACTGAAGCCAGTCTCCTGCTAATCAGCAGATTCCGCACATCAGTACATATATTTATGTACCACATCTAGTATCAAAAATCCAATTTTGAAACTAGTAGTGAACATGTTTATGACAAAAATGGTTGAAGCCGGAGCCTTGTAGTAAAGAAGAATATAGCAAGCCTGAACAAGAGTAAAATGCCGAGTAGACCTAAGTAGAGTTCTTCCCTCCAAGCAAGATTCCTTTCCCCCTCAGAAAAATCTTCCGAGCAAATCCAATAGCTCTTGAGCACTTCATATAGATAGCGAGTTTCCCAAATAACCAAGAATAGCCATAAGGCAGAAGAAGCAAGAAATCAGGATTAGTCGTGGAGGCTTCTAATAGATGTGAGATGCCATAAGAATGCAGAGATTCTAGATTCCCCAAACCTAAGCTCGCAGGTAAATAAGATGAATGACGTCAGAAAAATGACTAGTTGCCATAACCAAGGAATCCAATAGATAAGGCACCGACCTACTCAGATCCTCACCCCTCCGTGAAACCAGTCAAGGAAGTTGTTTTGATGGAGCCTAGATCATACCTACCCTACAAGAGTAATAGACTCTACCAAGACACTGAGTACCAGAACGAGGATATTGATTGCTATTGAGATGTGAGATGCTTACCTTAGCCTCTACCAATATAATTAAAAATAACCATAAGGGAGCCCGATGAGATTTTATTCTAAGGATAGAAACAGAAAACCTTGGAAGGTAGATAACCTATAAAAGAATTCAGGAAGCTTCAGAAGATATGAAGAAGAGAACTTAGTATAGTAAAAAGATCTAGGCAAGTCAGCACGAGGCTTGCAGTACTAGTAGAAGTCCAAAGAATAGATCAAACGTAGTAAAACCTACAGATCAGTCGAAAGCCAATAGATATATGTGGAAGTATAAAAGAATAGACTCGTGAGGTTGGAGATATTTAGGAGTGACAAGAGTACCAGTATGGACATTAGAACAGAGTGCCATAGTTATGATTTATAGCAAGAGCAGAGAGCAGAGATTTAGGAAGTAGTCAGAAAAATGAACCACCATTACCCTTAGAAGCATGGCGTAGAGCAAATAAATAGAATATGAAAACAGTAAGCAAGAAAACAGGAAGTGATAAGATAACTCAGTACATATAGTGACATAGGCAATGTAGCTTGGAGACAACAATGTAAGTGAAGACCTCAAAGTAATTGATAAAAAGCAAGAAACCCTAAGGCATGGATTAGTCAATTTAGTTTCCAGCAGTATGAATAGGAATTTTTCCTTTCAATAGCCCCCGACTTTAGAAAGATTTAGACACCTAACCGGACATGTGAGTATGTATCCATCCCCAATTTAGAACCCAATAAGAGGAAGAACAAGTAAATAAGAGTATTTGACAGAATAGACGAATAATGAGGCGCATAGATGGTTGAACCAATAAGTTCAACAAAATATAGATGAAAATCACGAGATGGCAAAATTCTATATAAGGTAGAATAGTTTGAAGTCACAGTAAGTCAAGTCAAATATAGATGTCATCGTCTAACTAGAATCCCTTGAAGGAGTAAAGGCTCAAATGAGCGAAGGAACCAGAGAGAACGACTCTCAGGAGTATAACATATGACTCATAAGAGTCTCATTATTTTGAGAAAAAAGAATTAGATAAGAGTAGCACCCGAACCAAGAAATTTAGTATAGATGTCCTAAGCAATCAAATTTGATGGAGTTTCCAGGGGAATAAAGATATAAATAGGTCAAGGAACTAATATGAGAAAGAAAGTCACGTAACAGAGCAAAACTTAGTAAGAAATAATAACATAGGAAGTACGGTAGGAGTTTGAGAGAGTATGAACCTTATAGAGGTTCATAATAAGAGAATGTATCATCGATATTCGGAAAATGAATTAGTAGTAAAAGTTGAAACATGAAATTCAGATAATTCCTAGTAGTAATACCCTAGTGAGGGAGCCAACACCAGACATGTAAACAAAAGAGTCATAAGCTTATAGATGAGCAGCATGTGTAACTACAGCACGTGTAGCTAGTGAGAACACGACCACCGGAAGAGTCCAGGACAATCTCCACCCTCCCAACCCTCGTTAAACAACAGCAACGAATATCGACTTCGATGTTCACCTCAAGATATTCCCAGAAACAAGAGAATGCAGAGTAGAAAGAGACTGAAACATAAAACCTGTAAATATAGTGCAAGATCAGAATAGAAGAGGAAATAGCTCTAAGTGAGAGATCTAAAAGAGAAGTTGTCTAGATGAAACAATGAAGAGAGAAAGTACTAGTCAAGTAGTGACGAGGATGTAAGAAAACAATGTTAAACATGACTAGGGACATGTGAGAGGTGATATCCTTCGGATAAGGAGATAGAACATAGCAAGAGAAAATATGAAAAGGCCAGCAAGCAAAAAGTTTGGAAGTGAAACTATTAATTTGCAACGACAGTAAGAGAGAATACTAAGTAAGCATTGGCAGAAGTGTTGAACCGATAAAATAAGTTTACTACAATATGGGAAACAATAAAGAGTGGGTATCCTATCATGCAACCAGGTATGAAAAACGAGTTGGTGTGAAGGAACTGCAACCAGATTTATAGTAACAATGAAAGCAAAGCACAAAAAGAGTATGAACTTTAACCAGGACCAAATCGCCAACATCGATGTTAATAGTAGGGAATGCAGTTTAAGCACAAAGTTGCATGCAATTAAGCCTGAATCTTTAACCAATTGAGGAGGGCCACTAGGAAACTACCCAGAAGCATCATTTTAAGTACAAGCATCATCGGTAGACAATATCATTAAGCTAGGAAGCCTTAAGCCCCTATAGATAAGTAGAGATATTGGAACTTGAAGAGAGAAGCTCATAAGCAGTTGAAGCTTGGCAATGAGGATATAGAGAGTTAAGTAACTAAGATATGAGAAAGAATATTAAGATCAAGTTGAACAAGTGGAACAAAATAAGTATTGAGTACAAGCATTGTTAATAATGACAAGGATCACTCCTGTAAACTTATTGATTTCGGAAAGGGAACATGAGAAGCCTAACAGTGGAGACACCAATATTTCTAGTGAGAGTCAAAGGTACCAGCTAAGAAGAACCCGATCGGGTCGAATAATTGTTGAGCATAATTAAAGATCTAGAGAAAAGGGATTTCCTTGGAGACAATGAATGTTGAGCATAACTAGAGGTCCAGAAATGAGGTAGTTGAGGATACTCAGCAAAGATCTTATGAAACGAGAACGAGATAGTACCTCTAAGTAAAGAACTCAAGGAATATTCACTGAAGCCATGAACTCTAAAGCTGTTTACCCAAGTATGACATGAGGTACGATGCATGAGTTAGATATTAAGAAAGATGTAGAATATAATATGCTTACTAGTCAAGTGGTAAATGATCAATCAGGCAAAGACCTTCGTTGTTAAGTCAAATAGAATCCCCGATGATACAGAATAGTTACAGTAAGGTAAGAGTTCACACAGATAAATTAGTGTACGGCCCTAGTTACGACTTCTAAGTCATGGCATTCTAGGTTCAACATGATCATCACATTGTCCTGTGGTGTAATGATAGCACACGGAAAATCATCGGGAACCCATGAAACAAAGGCGATGGGTATGTAGTCAGTCAAAGCTGGTGGTTTATAAGGAACCCATGAATCCTATGATCTATGGTAAGATCCCAAGTTTAAAAAGGATTTGAGGACAAATCCTATTTAATGAGGGGAGAATTTGTAACAACCAGGAATTTCAACTACAATTACACTGTGGGACGAGTGTCATGTAATATAAATAATGTTTGGAAACATATACCCTCGTGAGATGACTTTGGGAACAATCGGTAAATTCTTCGAGAATCCGATATTAGATGCTACGATGTTCTACTCCAAACTACCTATGATATTTGGGCCGTAGCTTTCTCATACGAACTCTGATTTTTATGAATTTTATAACATCGGAACACTGAGATCGAGACCTACAACTTTAGCATTGAACAGTTTTCCAAATTCGAACCAGAAATAGGTCAAAAACGCAAGTCAAAAATCTGAGTGAATAGTGTTGCGGACCTATCTAGAAAAATTCTCAAACTTTCTCCAAATTTCTACACTTTTCTTCATTAATCCAAATATCAAATAAGCTCTAGTATATAAGGAGATTATTATTCAATGTTTCACAAAAATTAGAAAACAATAAGAAGAAGAAAGAAAACGTGAGGAAGAGGAAAAAAGAAAGAAGAAAGAAAATGAAAGAAGAAGGAAGAAGAAGGAAGAAGAAGAAACTAGAAAGAAAATGGAAGATTTCAACCCAAATCAAGTATAGGAAGATAAAATAGAGCATGAAAGCTCTAGTTATGAATGAGAAATGTGATTCAAGGTAAAAAAATAATCTTGACCTAAATTGTTATTTATTGAGATTTGATGTTTTGATGATTATAATATGTTGATGACTTGAATGTGATGATGAATAAGTGATTTTTAAGTCAAAAATTGTTGATTGTAGGAGACCCCAAATTTGTTAAATTTTGGGTCTGAACTAAATAGAGTGTATAGAATGTATATGAGTTAATGTTGAGGATGATATTGATGATATTTTGGGTACTTATTGTTATTATTGCATGTGTGTTACGATAGAAGTTGAGAATGAAGATGAATGTTGAGATTTGGGTCCTGAATTCAGGTCCGTGTCGAGACGCATGACCCTCGGTGTCGCGACGCATACTGGAAAATCAAGGCAGATTCATTTCTGGTTTGGCCATGCAAATATTTCTGGAATCGTGTGCGTCGCGACGTGCAAGGACCGGCGCAACGCGAAGACCAAAACTTCCCCAATTAGTTTTAAACCATTCTGATTTCACCCTAGCATTTAGAGACCACCCTTAGGGTCTCGTATCAGTTCGCATACATACATTACATCCTATTACAAGCATGATATACCAAGTGACGACATCATGTACTTGAATTAAGAAGTTTAGCCTAGTTCCGACATTATCTCATGGTTTAAAGTCTAACCAAGTTACCGCTTATAGATCATTGCAGGAATTGCAATTTCCTTCGACAAAGGGGTATAGAGCCAGCTAGATTCCAAATTAGTGAGTGGACATTCTTTCCTTAAGTTGATTTTCATTTTATTTTGTTTAATATCATACTTATTTTTACGCTCTAGGGTTTTACTTGATTTTCATTACAGTTATTTCATGAAAGGTTATGTTTTAAGTTATGTTTGAGAAATAAATGTTCCAAAGTTTGATTTTATGGTTTTCGAGGCATGGGGGAAAACCTACCTCAGTATGTAACTAGATACATATATGGAATTGACGGATGACATGTGCACATGTAGAGGACTGGGGGGACGGCGATACGAAATGCCCTCAGATCCTAGTTCAGGACTAGGGATGACAGATGCCCCTAGATCCTAGTTTCAGAGCTTGGAGGGTAGCATAGATCTGCACCCCAAGTTCTAGTCCAGTGGCTTGGGAGACGGTGATACGTAACGCTCTAAATTCATGGATTTGTACTTTGGCTCTAGTTAGGCATATGGGGGACGGCAATACGTAACGCCCCCATACGTCAGTTTTTCAGAGACAGATAAAAATTTCAGAAATAGTTTTTAGATACAGTTTTAAGAAAAAGGTTTTTAGAAAATAAAGTTTTCAGAAAATAGCTGTTTTATAAGAAACTTTCAGAAAAGATAAGTTTTACAGAAAGAGTTCAGAAGAGATTTTTAGAAAGATGCCCAGAGTTTTGAGATAGAAAAATAGTTTTCGTATAAAGTTATTTCTTGATCTTTGGTTTTAGAACCAAATATTTTTATAACAGTATTTCAGTTTTCGTCCACTCACTTAGATCGTATAACGGTCAAACCCCTCTACTCTTAGTTTCCTTGTTTTGCAGGTATTCTCGGAGGACGAGATTGGGATGACGGATATTGATGCAGTCACTAGGGTATGGAGTCCACCAGTTCAAGTCAGAGAGAGTGAGAGTCCAGTTAGAGTAAAGTATAAGTTATGTATTAGTCATTGGTTATGTGATAGTCATTATAAAAGTAAGTGTTATTGAGTACACATTTATTAATGTTGAGTTTGCATGTTATGTTATTAAGTTTGGGCTACAGTCTCATACATAAGATATTAAAATAGACAAAAGAGTATTAGTATTGTTCATGATTAAAGAGTCAGAGGCTTAGGGGAATAGTACGGCATATTCCATGCCGGTAGCATCTCCCAGATCGGGGATGTTACATTATGAGTTTTAAAATCAAATTTTAAAATTCATCAATTTCAAAATAATGTTTCAACTAAATGATCTTTAAATGAAAATCTTATGTTAAACTAATGTAAAATAGTTATTAATTGTTACTTTAATTATTGATCTCATCAATAATATATGTGAGTTTATAATTAGACCATCTAATTATATTTAATTTGTTACAGTATATCGAGCTAGCACAAGGAGCAAATGGACCTACAGTTCCGACCTTCAATAATCTGCAATATTAATTAAACTCTTTTATAAAATATTTTGAATTATTAACTTTAGGTTATTCCATGAAAAACTTAAAGTTTCACTCTCGTCGCTGTAGATATATTATATAAGTCAAACTACGTCGGTGTCCATCGATGTAGTCATTATATATCGATTGACTTTTAACGAGTATCTCATAATTAGAGCCGGTTCAAAATATCTGTTATACCCCTCAAATTATTTTTACCTTAAGTATCATTGATTCTCTAATGAATGATTTATTCGTAACTATTATGAAAATTTATCTTTCTATTCGTAATATAAAGACTTAAGCACTCTAATCGTTCAAGTATCGAATCAACCCTGAAGGAAGATACTCCTCTACTTCTCCCAAGAAAAAGTGAATTCCATATCTATATAAAATATCATCAGCTACACACCAAACCATGTCCCCAAAGAACATAGCTATTGGTCAGGATTTCTACACCAATCTTACCTCTTTAAATCAAAGGACATGACCTGCCATGCAGGAGTTCGTAGTACACTCAAGATTAAAATTAATCCATATAAGACCATCTAGTAGAATGAAATGAATTTTTTTATTTAACGGACATTATAAAAAATTTATATAATGTGCTTCTATTCTCATATCACCACATGGATGATCCCGGATCAAGGTCGCCATACAAATATATAATGGACCACAGCTATAGATAAACCACAATAAAGAACCCGAGAGTAAACAAGATAATTTATAATATACGATTTAAATCAAAATAATTGATAAATGAACAATGCATCTTTTATTTTAAACAAATAATTTCGTTTACACATTACATAAAGCTCTATGGCATAGATCTTACAACTATCCCCATACTCAAAAAAATTCTTGAGTTCACTATCGTGGTATTCTCCTCCATGATCTAATCGTAGATTTTTGATGGTTTTACCTAATCGATTCTCAACCATAGCACATTACTCTTTGAACTTTTCAAAGGTGTCTGAGTTGCGCTGTATTAGGTGAATATGCACATATCTAGAATAATCGTCAATAATTATGTCGACATATTCATAACCACCTCTTGTTTTTATATTCATTGGTCTATACATGTCCGAATGTTTTAGCTCGAGTGGTTGATTGTCTTTTAGCCCTTTCCAATAAAATGTCTCTTACTCATATTACATTCTAGAAAAGACTCATAGATTTGTAAGATGTGGTTCTTTAACTAACTGAAAGAGTTTCAGCTATGTTTAAGTGGGTTATCATCATCAAGATGTGCTCTTAGACAATGTCATTTTCTTCATCTTCATAGTAATAACCGAGACCAAAGCCTTATGATGTTGTCATTTTGAAGACTGCATGAACATGTATTGCTATGACTCTATCATCATGGACGATGTAGCCATTATTTCATGTTTTACAGCAAAAACATTAGATACCCCTAATAGCAAGTAACAACACGCCTTCTCATTGGTCGTGAGCCACCTTTTGTGAGTATCACGTACAGCCTGGATAGCATTTCTAGCATAATTTGAAGACTTCCCCCATCAGGATAAATTTTTTGTCTTTAAAGACCTTGACAACGTTCAAGTTACTTTTTCATTTAATATAATTTTCTCTTATGAGTTTGTCATTTAAAGACCTCGATGCTTGATCTATGTTTTCATGTTTTGTGATTTATCAATATGTTTTCGTCGAGGCGCTTGATGATATGTTTGTATCACGACGCTTGATTTATGTTTACATGTTTTCTGAATTACTGATATATTTCCACCGAGGTGCTTGTTTAGGGGTCGACCATCAGAAAATGGATTAACCCGTTATTTTGTCGACATTGACTTGTTCATACACTGTCCGAATAGAGCGCTTTGAACTATAAAACTTGATAGTATTTTGAAAAGTTTTCTTTTAAAAGAACTATTTTGAAAGATATATATTTGAATTCCATTTAGGTATTCAAAAGAATTTTCTTTGACTAAGACATACTTAGTGTTTTGAAAAGAATTTTTTCAAAGAAATTGTGTTTTGAATAAGATATAATTGATTTTTTTTATACTAGGATATAATATGTTTCTTTCATGGCGGTTGTACTATGTTCTTATGGTTTTATGATTATTAAACCCGATGTAGTGCTTACATAGGATTCTATCCAGCTATAGTGGACCGACCCGCTACCCTATGTCGACGTGAGCTTTTTTCGTGCATTGTCCAAACTTTGCGTGCAATTCGGACATTGGATGCTTATTATATTTTTTCCAGTTGAGTTGTTATTGACACTTACTACGAATTACGATGATAATGAAATTTAAATTTGATTTTATTTACAATACAAAAGTTTATAGACATGTTTTCGAAATGATTTTAAAGTGATTTTTTGTGTGGAGCCTACGTTTGTAAAGGGTAGTGGATGTGATTATCTCTAAAGAAATTATAATATGTACCCCATTTATGTTAATATGTATGTTTATTTATAAGGAATTCATATTCTGAGTTTTGCTTTTGATTATTGATAAATTGTTTGAATAGAGATCGTGTTAGGCTTTTTGTTTATGTTGTGTGGATGAGATTGATTTTGCAATATTCGTGGTGGATACGAGTGTGTGAGAGTAGTTTGTTTTTTATGATTGTTATATGATTATTAGGAAGGTTTGATGTAACATTCTCCTCTCAGAGATGCTACCAGTAGGCGACAGTTTACCCTATCACCCTCAACATCTAACTAATTGACTGACTAATTGAACTTAATTTTTTCTGGTTATTTGAAAAACATGAATCACACACTTATACTTGAGGGCACTTGCCCAAATTAATTTTATTAAACAATCTTTATTTTTTACAACTCTGAACTTGCTATGCTAAACACTGGTAACTTCGACACTGACAACCTCAAGTAATGACTCTCATGTAACTTAAACATAACTTGTACTTTATGTTAGGGATATGCCCTATACCCAACTTGTGGATGGGCTATATGTACATGTATTTGTAATATTTTCATTAATTAATAAAATGGAAATCTTTATTATATGTGTCTTACATAACTTATATGAATCATCAACACTGTAATAAAGCCATTGGAGTAATAAGACGATGGATTCCACGCCTTATGAGAATCATCACTCTTAAATATTCATAGTCATAGTTTTGTGAATAATCTGGGCGTTCACAAAGCGGAGAGACTAGCATGATGATATGATCCGCCCTTAAGTGGGGTATCTGATCTCATAGGCTACTAGCGGAGATCTGTCCGCTTGGTGTATCACATGGATGCATGAGTTGCTCGTGTCCATCGAACTGACCACCAAAAGTTTTCATATGGAGTGTTTATCCCATGTGTCTGTGAGAACTTTCATGTATCGATTATATGACTAGTCCTTAGACTTGAGGTCTTTACAATCTTATGTGTGGATCAAATAACTTTGACATTCTCCTTCCCCGGTTCAAAAGATCCGGTCATAAGGGTATGATTGGGTCATTTATTGAAACACATGAAGTTGGTAAAGATACAACAGAGAATCGCCACTCTCTCGGATAATATTTTCTTATAAGAGTAGTATTCCAGTTCCCGGGTTGATATGTGTGATCAGTGCTTGAGACTGTGGCCACAACGGAAGAATCATGTGAGATTCTTGGGTTAACACGATTCATGACACTATCAACATCATACCTTTGACCATATGGGTAGACACTTTCCATACCCTAGGTCAATAGGTGGGGATACAGTGAGGCGAGGGACCGTATCATATGTAAATCGCATACAGAATGGGTATATATATATATTTCCTTCTCATTTGGGGGCCTTGGCATGTTGCTAGATGTCAACCTTGGTCATTGAAATCGAACGACCTTCTGATCGGAGGATAATTTATGTTCGATTAAATTATCACGATTCATTTCATGTCCAACTGGAGGGGAACCCAAAAGGTCACACACAACAAAGTCGAAATCAATGGTTAACAGTGCACAGTACATATTTAACAGCATATATGATTGTTGTAGGAATTGTTCATAAATGGTTCAATGTGTTTAATTATTGAACAGATCATTTATGAAGTTCCATATTGGCTTAGGGATTGGTGAATGACGATAGGGGCACTTTGGGAATTGGAATAAATAGATAAAAAAAAAAATTACTATTCACATGAATAGTAACGCGTGAATAGTAAATTTTTTATTTATTTATTTTTGTTATTTGTTTTGAATTCCAATTCGGCCCAAACTCTTATTAGGGTTTTATAATCTCATTAAACCACTAAATTAAGATCGAATGGCTAAGATTAAATTGGCTTTTATCCCACATCGGATTTGACCGGCGTAAACACACACGTATAACGCAAGCGTACGTATCGTTTAAGTAGTATAAAAAGTATCGATCCCACGAGGACTTAATATCTAAACTATTAATTTTATGAGGTCAAATGATTACCAGTATCTAACAGGTTGTTTAATTGATTTGAAATGACGACGATTCTAAATTTAAAGACAAGTAAATAAAATTGTTTGAAAGTAGATTTTAAGAAAATTCAATATTAAAAACTATCTAGGGTTGTGATTTATTCCAATATTAATTAATGAAGTGATTATCTTATAGTTGGGTAATATATTGATTTATTAACCTGAAACACTAAATTATGTAAAAGCCTCTTCCGATGGTCAATTACAAATACCTAGTATAATCCAATTGAACCATATGTCTATGTCAACCAAATTACCTAGATTCATTAAGATTAAGTTCCAATTATGGCTACCCCCGCCCGACAGGTATATTCCTATCTTGTAAGGAAATCTATTAAAGGGTTATCTATCCTCAAGGAAGATCGTAGGTTATTGAGTCTGAGGTCTTAAACTTAAAATCCCTATGTCTAGTTCATTTTAAGTTTTCCTAGTCAATTTAATTAATGGCCAGTTAATTAAAGAGCATTAAGATTAAGACTCAATAAATAAATCTTATATTACCCAAATTATAATCTAACCCTTATAAACCGGTGATATTGAAATACATCACAACCCTAGATACTAATTTAGTTACGACACATAGCTAGGGCTGGTAAAATAAAAGACATAAAATGCTGAACAGTAATTGCGGTAAAGTAAATACTGAAAGGTAAATTACAATAAAATAAATGCTAAGGTAAAAGGAATTACTTTTACTACTACTAATTTAGATATCTCCCATAAAATAATATATAAACTTGTGATAATATTACCAACCGACCAATCTGGCGGTATCCTGATTAAGTCAAATTAAGTCCAACCAGCCATTAAGGCGGAACCAAAATAAACCAGCCATAAAGGCGGAACCAAAATTAAATTACCAACCGACCAATCTGGCGGTATCCTTGATTAGTCAGGTTTAAACCAGATTAAAATTAAATTACCAACCGACCAATATAGCGGTATTCTTTATTAGTCAGGTTTTTAATAGTGAATATATTATTTTTAAGGGAGATTAATCTAAATAGAAATAGTAAAAGAATTACCTTTCACCCTAGCTGGGGAAGTTACCTCATCATGTGAATAGTAAAAACTGTAAAAAGTAAAGAAAGTAAATTACTATTATTACAAAACGTAATTAAAATTATTACAAAACAAAAAACTAAAAATTAAAACGAAACTTAGAGAGAGAAGAACTCCCTATTTACATCAAAGAAATGGGAGAGAATGGTACAATGAAATCTGAAATTTCGAGCTCTATTTATAGGCGTGGATAGGGGTCCAGCGTCGCGACGCTGGAATAGTTCATCGTCGCGACGCCAGCTACAGTGACACGTGTCACGCGCTGATTCACCGACTCAAATTCTTATCCGATGACGTGGCACTGTTCATGACGTCATTGCTTAAGTCACGCTGACTTGTGGAGGGTGATTTTCGGCAGCGTTAGATCGCGATACGTGGCACCGGCGCACCTTAGCAAGTCCGTTGTGATGGCGACACGTGGCACTGCGCAAGATAGCATGATCGGCGCACGTTAGCAAATTTTCTGATTGGTCCACGTGTCCACGGCGCACGTTAGCAAGTCCGGCGCATGCTGGGCGTCGCGACGCGCAAGGCTTCAGCGTCGCGACGCTGAAATGACGATTTTGCCCTTTTTATCCAGTTTTTCCTGTTTTGCTCCAAATCACTTCCAGAATGTCCTGAAACTTTATTTATCTACAAAATAACACAAAACACATCAAAATATTCACAAAACCCAAGAAACTATACAAAATATAAGGTTCAATGAGTGGGAAATAGTGATAGATTTACCACTCATCACACCCCCAAACCTAACATTTTGCTAGTCCTCGAGCAAAACATAGAATAAAATAACATAAACATCTTTAAAATTTAACTAAGCCACTTTCGTAGGGATCACGGTTGCATTTAGCGTATGCAACAAGCCTTTAAACCCCTAGATGTCCCTAGTGGACGAGTGTAGTCTCGTGAGGGTTTACAGCAATGATACCCACAAACATTTTACAAAAGTAAAAAGGTAGTGAAACTAATGCACACAAAAGCAAAAAGACAAGCGAAAAGAGAATAAAGATGTTAGTGACTAATCAGGTGAAACTTCTACTCCAAATTACTAGTTGTTTTGTTTCTTTCTAAATTACCGAATAAGTAAATTCTCCGATTATTTTTACCATTCTTCATATACGCAGCCAACAAAATATTAATCAACTCATTTTTGCCCACAACAGTCATAAGTGCAGTTGATAAGAGAGTAATATTTTTGTCCTAAAGTTCTATCAGATTTCACACCTTTTTATAGCAATGGAATAATTTTTCTCATTTTTCTGATTTTTTCTTTGATTTTTTTTTATTAATATACAATATCTTCCATCTATGTAACGAGCTTTAGGTCGGTGTCTCCCAAACCAGTTGGCTTTAGTGCACCAGGTGTTAAGACACCCCTACGGACTTAATTACTCAGACTTCAGATATATATATTTTTGCAGCATCTTTGATCCATGTAACGAGCTTTGGGCCAGTGACTCCCAAACCAGTTGGCTTTAGGGCACTAGGTGTTAAAACACCCTTACAGACTTAATAACTCGGATCTCAGATTTCTTTTTTTTTTTTTCACTCCACTGCTTTTTGAGATGCTTCCTCCAATTAAACTAGAGTACTGAATATTACAGACTTTTCAATTTTAGCTCATGTCTGTATGTTACTATGTATGTTGATAATACCTGCCAACTGAGCATATGAAGATTCATTTTAGTCAATTTTATGGAGAATTCACAAATTAAATAATTTAAAAGGAAATAAACAAAAATTAACTTGTTTCGAAATAGGTTTGAGATACGTCTCAGGAGTAGAAATTCCTTACTCGGCTATCTCTTACCAATTTCACATTTTTTAGTCAAAACAAAAACACAAAAAACACAAAATATTTTTGTAATTTTTGAAAAAAATTTGGAACAAAAACAAAAACAACATACAACTAAAAACAAGATATTAATCAACTAATTTCCTCCCCCAAACCTAAATGAGACATTGTCCCCAATGTCTTAAACAGTAGAAGAAGAGTTTAGAAGATAATACCTGGTTCGTTGAAATTTTACAGGAAATTAAAGGTTAAGATCCAGATTAATTCGACGCCTCTTACCACGATCGTCCTCGGACCTATTTATCTTTGAAATGATAGGGTCAACTTTTGGTTCATAGGCTATGAGTTGGTCAATTAGATCTGGAGCAGTTCTGGCAGTAAATAGGAGTTCTTTTAAAGGTTTTGATATGAACCCATTTCTCCGAGCATCATCAAGAAACACATAAAGAAAATCATAAAACCCATCAACATTGTACAGCCCAATTGGTTTCTGGTGTATGTTCAGGTTCGCCCAAGATAGTACAATAAAAATTTCCTCCAATGTGCCCAAGCCACCTGGCAAAGCAATAAAAGCATCAGCACAGTTAATCATTTCTACCAGTCGTTCAGACATACCTGGCACGATTAATTCCTCTCCGTTTGATGGTTCAATAAGATTTGCCTCTGCCAAGGGTTTTGGGATGATTCCCAAAACGTGACTGCCTCCTTCCTGTGCGGCCTTTGAAACGATCCCCATAAGTCCGAGATTACCTCCGCCATATATTAAGTGCATATTCCTTGCAGCTAAGACTCGACCCAATTCCTGTGCTGCTTCTATGTATTGTGGTTTAGTACCAACAGTACTACCGCAAAACACACAAATGTTTTCAACTCGTCTTCTTGAAGTGGCTTCCATTTCTTACTCTGGATGTCTTTAAAATTGCAATGATGAGTTGAATTTATAATACCTGAAAAGGGTGAATAAAAATAGCACAAGTATCTTCCAAAGGACGATTAGTAGCAAAATAGTAAAATAAATCTTGATATGGTCAAAAAGGTCTGGATCCTGTCGGAGAAAATAACAAAACAAATCAATATTATCAGGAAAAGAAAAAGAGATATAATATGTACAAGAATTTTCAGCTTGATTAACGTCTATGCGTCAGGGACAAGCTTCCCATCCAATTTTCTTATAAATTGGCAAACAGGGTCTTTTTGAGTCAGATTCCCAAGACTTAATTGTTGTCTTTCTTTTTGAAATTGTGTATGTAATCTGCGAAAGTCTATGTGAACATATCCACTGGGATGTCATCTAAAGACTCCTTACTCAAGCCATTCCTAATGAATTTAATTTTGTCTTCGCGATTAACAGACACCATTCCGAAAGAGCGACAACAAGTATTGCAATTCCAACGTGTACATTTGTAACAAACACCCATTTGCTTAGCTCTTCGTTTCTTTGCATAGGTGCTTCTTCCAAAACCAGGCAGATGTGAAATAAAAGAGTCAGAAGACTCACCTGCCAATCAGACTCGTGCTTCAATTACCCAACGAATGTCATTGGGAACACCATAGATTTTCAATAACCTCATTCGTTCCAAGCGAGCTTTGTAGACTTTCATCAGAGATTTTTGAGGGAGAGAAGGAAATTGCTTGTGAAGATTTGCGAGAGCTTATTCCATCTTAAAATGACTTAATCTGCAAAAACTAAACACACAAAATTAAATCACACCAAATAACAATATATACAAAAATTGCATGGGTTGGCTCCCTGCGAGCGCTAAGTTTAAAGTCATCAGCTAGACGTGACTACTCGAACGTTTATACTGGATCTGAAAGTGTGACACTTTCTTTTTGTCGCTCAAATGATTCTCCCCAGTAGTGCTTGACACGCTGACTGTTAACTTTGAATATGTTGTTGGTATTGGGATCCAGTAACTCAACAGCTCCATATGGTAAAACCTGAGTGATCAAAAATGGTCCAGACCACCTAGATTTCAACTTTCCAGGGAAAAGTTTCAGCTTCGAGTTGTACAACAACACCTGCTGCCTTGGTTCCAATTGTCTGTGCACTATTTTTCGGTCATGCCATTTTTTGGTCTTTTCCTTGTACAATTTGGCATTCTCATAAGCCTGTAGACAAAATTTCTCCAATTCATTGAGTTGGTGAAGTCTTTTCTCTCCTGCAGCTTGTGAATCAAGATTCAACTTCTTCAGTGCCCAGTACGCCTTGTGTTCAAGCTCAACTGGCAGATGGCATGCTTTCCCGAACACCAATTGATATGGGGACATACCAATGGGTGTCTTGTAAGCTGTTCGGTAGGCCCATAATGCATCATCTAGTTTTGTTGACCAGTCCCTCCTTGTTGATCCAACGGTTCTTTCTAGGATTCTCTTGATCTCCCTGTTTGAAACCTCAACCTGTTCATTTGACTGTGGATGGTAAGCAGTGGCAACTTTGTGAGTAACTCCGTATTTGGATAGGAGTGCATCGAAGTATTTGTTGCAGAAATGAGAGCCACCATCGTTGATGATTGCTCGAGGTGTTCCAAACCGAGTGAAAATGTTCTTTTTCAGGAATTTGATCACCACTTTTGAATCATTGGATGGCAATGCAATTGCTTCGACCCATTTGGAGACGTAGTCTACAGCAACCAGAATGTACAGATTTCCGAATGATGGAACAAGGGGTCCCATGAAATCAATACCCTATACATCGAATATTTCCACTTCTAGAATGTTTTGCAACGGTCCTTCGTTTCTCCTTGAAATATTCCCCGTTCTCTGGCACCTGTCACATTGAAAAGCAAAAAGATAAGCATCTTTAAAAAGAGTGGGCCAGAACAAACCTGATTGAAGGACTTTGGCTGCAGTTTTGTTTCCGCTGAAGTGTCCGCCGTATGGTGATGAATGACAGTGTTGCAGAACACTGTTGACCTCCTCCTGTGGAACACGCCATCTCAACAATTGATCAGCACAGCGTTTAAACAGGTACGGTTCATCCCAGACATAGTGCTTGACTTCTTTGAAGAATTTTTTCCGTTGCTGAGTTGTCCATTCCAACGGCCATTTTCCTGACACAATGTAGTTGACATAGTCAGCATACCAAGGGATTTCCTGTTGTTTCATGGCAAAAAGCTGTTCATCTGGAAAATTTTCTTTGATTGATAATTCTTTGCCAGCTGTTTCTCCATTCTCGAGCCTCGATAGATGATCTGCCACCTGGTTTTCTGTTCCTTTCCTGTCTCGAATCTCTACGTCGAATTCTTGCAGAAGAAGTATCCAACAGATCAATCTGGGTTTGGCATCTTTCTTTGTGATCAGATATTTGATTGGTGAATGATCTGTGTAGACCACCACTTTGGGACCCAACAGATAAGAGCGAAATTTTTCAAAAGTGTACACAACTGCGAGCAACTCCTTTTCGGTGGTTGTGTAGTTGAGTTGAGCTTCATTCAAAGTTCTGCTGGAGTAGTAAATGGTGTGGAAAATCTTTGCTTTGCGTTGTCCCAAAATTGCACCTACAGCAAAATCACTAGCATCGTACATTACCTCAAATGGAAGGGTCCAGTCTGGTGATACAATGATGGGAGCAGAGACCAGCTTTTGTTTTAAGATTTCAAAGGCTTCATGGCATTCTTTGGTGAAGTTAAAGGGCACATCCTTTTCCAAAAGATTGCAAAGAGGTAACAACTTCCTTCATGATTGGATTGAGTCTCCGTTGATGCTCCACTGTGGGTTTGTATTCATCATTCATCAGAATCTTGTGCATGCAAAATGATGGACTAATGCCTCGAATGTCCGCTATAGTCCAGCCAATGGCTCTTTTGTGCTCTCGTAATACTCTCAGTAGCTTTTCTTCCTGATCCAATGTTAGTGAAGAAGAAATAATAACAGGTAATTCAGAAGAGTTTCCAAGAAATGCATACCTGAGATGGCTCGGAAGTGACTTCAGCTCCAGCTGTGGTGGTTCTTCAATCGAAGGCTTGATTCGATCTTTCTTTGGCAATTCCAAGCTTTCAACTGATGGTGTTGCTTTGAATCGGAATGGTTTGTCAAGGTAGTTGATACATTCCAAGATTTCAGCATCTAGCTCACTGTCAGTCATGTTGGTGATGCAAGCTTCAAGTGAATCTGTGGGATTTGGCTCAGTATTTTGAACGATACTTTCAACAACATCAATTCTGAAGCATTCTTCTTCCTTTTCATCACTTGGGAATTTCATGGCTTTGAAAACATTAAAGGTCACTTCTTGGTCCTGTACTTTCATGGTCAGTTCTCCTTTTTGCACATCAATCACAGTTTTACCTGTAGCCAAGAATGGTCTCCCAAGAATGATAGGTATTTCTTTGTCTTCTTCCATGTCAAGGATGATGAAATCTGCTGGGAGAATTAGTTTGTCTACTTTCACCAGCCCATCTTCAACAACACCTCTTGGAAATGCAATTGTTCGGTCAGCAAGTTGCAATGAAACTGAGGTAGGCATTGCTTCTCCAATCTGTAGTTTCCTGTAAATAGAATAAGGCATCAAGTTAACACTGGCTCCTAAATCACATAAAGCCTTACCAATGTAATGTTCTCCAATGGTGCATGGAACTGAAACTGCCAGGATCTTTCAACTTCGGGGGAAGTTTTCTCTGAATGATGGCGCTGCATTCTTCTGTTAATGCTACAGTTTCGTAGTCTCCCAATCTCCGTTTTCGTGAAAGAATATCTTTCATGAATTTGACATAACTGGGCTTTTCTTCTAAGGCTTCTGAAAATGGGATGTTGATGTGCAGCTTTTTGAAAACCTCAAGGAACCGAGCAAACTGCTTGTCCTTTTTCTTTTTCTGAAGACGCTGAGGAAAAGGTGGAGGTGGAATGATTCTTTCTGGTTCTTTTTCCTTTGCTTCTTTTTCCTCTATCTGTTTCTCAGTTTCTTTTGGAACTTCTTCTTGGGACATCTGGATTCCAACATCTTTGTTGATTTCAGTACCGCTTTTCAAAGTAATGGGTTGACATTGCTCATTCCCTCGGTTCCTTGGATTGGGTTCTGTGTTGCTGGGAAGATTTCCTGGTGGTCTGTAACTCTGAGCATTGGCCAGTTGTCCGATTTGATTCTCCAGTGCTTTGATGGAAGCTGATTGGCTCTGAAAGATAGCATCGTACTTTTTTAACTGAGCCAGCACTTCTGCTATTCCTGGTTCATTTGCCTGCTCCTGGCCTTTGTTCTGTTGCTGAAATCCAGGTGGTGGATAGTTCCGCTGTTGGCCTGAATTGTTGCTCCATGAAAAACTATGATGATTCCTCCACCCTGGGTTGTAGGTGTTGGAATATGGATTGTTCCCCTGCCTGTTGAAATTGTTGACAAAATTCACCGTTTCTTCAAGTTGGTTTGATTCTGGTGCTCCTCCATATGGTGAACTTGTGGATCTAGTGGTAAGAGTCTCCATGAATTTGCATATTTGATCTAATTTGGTGTTGACTGCTGTATTGGCTCCACTATCATAAATTCCTGCAATTCTTTGGATCATGCTCCTTTCAGTTGGCCTTAAGGAATTGTTGTTGGCCATTTCTTCGATTAGTTCCCAGGCTTGATCTTCTCCTTTTGCCATTAAAGCTCCTCCAGCAGCAGCATCTATTGTGGTTCTCATTATTCCAGAAAGTCCATTATAGAATGTTTGGACTTGAAGCCATTTTGGAATCTCATGGTGTGGACATTTCCGGACTAAATCTTTATACTTTTCCCAAGCTTCGTAGAAAGTTTCTGAGTCTTGTTGCACAAAGGATGTGATGTCATTCCTCAGTTTTCCTGTTCTGGCTGGTGGAAAGTACTTTGCAAGAAATTTGGTGGCTAAAGTGTTCCATGTTGTGATAGAACCTGCTGGTAGTGAATGTAGCCAAGCTTTAGCTCTGTCCTTAAAGGAGTATGGGAAGACACGCAGTCTCATTGCTTCTTCAGCTTCTCGGTTGTAATTGAAAGTGCCGCAAACTTCCAGGAAGTTGCTGATGTGAGCATTAGGATCTTCAGTTGCATTTCCCCCAAACTGAACTGACTGCTGAATCATCTGAATGCATGTTTTGATGTCTCCTGCATTTGCTGGTAAGGGAGGGAGTACAATGCAAGAAATGAGTCTGTCAATCACCGGAATGGTTCTGTCTCGAATGGGAATTGGTAGTGCAACCTCTAAAGGTTCAGGTTCCATGTTGACTAAAGCTTCTTGGGCTTCTCGCCTTTCCCTTCTCAACTGTCTGATAGTTCTTTCAATTTCCGGGTCAAGCGGTCGGAGTTCAAAGCTTCTGGTTCGTCTCATGAAGTTTTTGAGAACCTGAAACACAAGAAAACAATAACAATAAGTAAAAAGAAATTAGATACAAGTAACGTATCTAACCCCTAAACTAATAGTAAAAGATAAACAAGTCTGCGGCAACGGCGTCAAAAACTTGACCGGCGTAAACACACACGTATAACGCAAGCGTACGTATCGTTCAAGTAGTATAAAAAGTATCGATCCCACGAGGACTTAATATCTAAACTATTAATTTTATTAGGTCAAATGATTACCACTATCTAACAGGTTGTTTAATTAATTTGAAATGACGACGATTCTAAATTTAAAGACAAGTAAATAAAATTGTTCGAAAGTAGATTTTAAGAAAATTCAATATTAAAAACTATCTAGGGTTGTGATTTATTCCAATATTAATTAATGAAGTGATTATCTTATAGTTGGGTAATATATTGATTTATTAACCTGAAACACTAAATTATGTAAAAGCCTCTTCCGATGGGCAATTACAAATACCTAGTATAATCCAATTGAACCATATGTCTATGTCAACCAAATTACCTAGATTCATTAAGATTAAGTTCCAATTATGGCTACCCCCACCCGACAGGTATATTCCTATCCTGTAAGGAAATCTATTAAAGGGTTATATATCCTCAAGGAAGATCGTAGGTTATTGAGTTTGAGGTCTTAAACTTAAAATCCCTATGTCTAGTTTATTTTAAGTTTTCATAGTCAATTTAATTAATGGCCAGTTAATTAAAGAGCATTAAGATTAAGACTCAATAAATAAATCTTATATTACCCAAATTATAATCTAACCCTTATAAACCGGTGATATTGAAATACATCACAACCCTAGATACTAATTTAGTTATGACACATAGCTAGGGCTGGTAAAATAAAAGACGTAAAATGCTGAAAAGTAATTGCGGTAAAGTAAATACTGAAAGGTAAATTACAATAAAATAAATGCTAAGGTAAAAGGAATTACTTTTACTACTACTAATTTAGATATCTCCCATAAAATAATATATAAACTTGTGATAATATTACCAACCGACCAATCTGGCGGTATCCTGATTAAGTCAAATTAAGTCCAACCAGCCATTAAGGCGGAACCAAAATAAACCAGCCATAAAGGCGGAACCAAAATTAAATTACCAACCGACCAATCTGGCGGTATCCTTGATTAGTCAGGTTTAAACCAGATTAAAATTAAATTACCAACCGACCAATATAGCGGTATCCTTTATTAGTCAGGTTTTTAATAGTGAATATATTATTTTTAAGGGAGATTAATATAAATAGCAATAGTAAAAGAATTACCTTTCACCCTAGCTGGGGAAGTTACCTCCTCATGTGAATAGTAAAAACTGTAAAAAGTAAAGAAAGTAAATTACTATTATTACAAAACGTAATTAAAATTATTACAAAACTAAAAACTAAAAATTAAAACGAAACTTAGAGAGAGAAGAACTCCCTATTTACATCAAAGAAATGGGAGAGAATGGCACAATGAAATCTGAAATTTCGAGCTCTATTTATAGGCGCGGATAGGGGTCCAGCGTCGCGACGCTGGAACAGTTCAGCGTCGCGACGCCACCTACAGTGACACGTGTCACGCGCTGATTCACCGACTCAGATTCTTATCCGATGACGTGGCACTGTTCATGACATCATTGCTTACGTCACGCTGACTTGTGGAGGGCGATTTTCGGCAGCGTTAGATCGCGATACATGGCACCGGCACACCTTAGCAAGTCCGTTGTGATGGTGACACGTGGCACGGCGCAAGATAGCATGATCGGCGCATTTTAGCAAGCGGCGCACGTTAGCAAATTTTCTGATTGGTCCACGTGTCCACAGCGCACGTTAGCAAGTCCGGCGCATGCTGGGTGTCGCGATGCGCAAGGCTTCAGCGTCGCGACGCTGAAATGACGATTTTGCCCTTTTTATCCAGTTTTTCCTGTTTTGCTCCAAATCACTTCCAGAATATCCTGAAACTTTATTTATCTACAAAATAACACAAAACACATCAAAATATTCACAAAACCCAAGAAACTATACAAAATATAAGATTCAATGAGTGGGAAATAGTGATAGATTTACCACTCATCAGGATTCTTAATTAATTTTGTTGTCATTGGAGCATTATATAAACCCAGAGAATTCTTCACAAATTTTTGCACCAAACCTTTCAATTATTGGGTTTATATAATTGAACAACTCTAAAGTTTTAAGAGTAAGCCACTGATTTTGAGGATCCTTAAGTCTAATTGACTAGAGGAACCTCGAGTTAAAAGTTTTGAGGTATTTGCCCAGGCTAGCACCAAGGGCAAAATACCCGTGCACTCAAGGCGTAGTCTTGCCGTTGAGTTTTGGCTTTGGTGTGTGCATCTTTGGAGGCCACACACTTGGGTGGCTCTTTGGAAGTGGAAGAGCTTACTGAGTTCGAGAAAAGCTTGTAGATTGGAGGGAGGACTAGAGGAGTCTACGGTTCAAGTAAATCTTTTTCTTTCTTTATTTTAATTAGAGTTCTTATGATAGTTAGCATGTTTAGGTTTATGTTCTTTGCATGTTTTATGAGTTTTATGCTTAGAATATATAGTAACATGCCTAGGCTTGTATAATAATCAAAACAAATGGGTCTTGGGCAAAGGGAAAGCGGCATCATAATTTTAATTATTTATTTTTCCGCTGCGCACTCGCGGCCGCTTCCCGACAGTTTTATAAGCGCGCCATTATTGTTTTGATTAGTTCTCACTCATTTGAACTCGAAACTGGGTGTTTAATAGCTCGTTGGAAAGCTAACACCCTGAACTTAATTTTAGGCACAAGTTTTGCATGATTTAGTTAAGATTTGAATTGTGAAATTGCATTTAACGTTCACGCATCTGCAGAAAAACATGAATAGTAAAATTATTTGAATAAAATAAAATGCAATATCATAATTAAATATTAATCAAAGTTATTTAATGCCTAAAATAATTCCAACATATTAAAACTCATATGCTTGATAATTCTATGTATGATTAGAATTGGCATGATTATTTTAGGGTGCAAGCATCTAAAGACTTTCTAAGAAATAGAGAGTGTATTGCTTATCCTTTAGCTAAGTAATTATTCTGTGATGAACTTAGAGATTTATTACCTTTAAGGCTAATAAATATAAATCACTTGTTTAAAATAAAAGACATTATAAAAGATACAAGTGGGGTGAGACCAAGGCGTTAATAAAACTTTCCAAACTAAAGTTAACCAAAGGTATTACTAGAGTTAGATAATGATTTGGTATCTTCCTTCACTCAATACCTTTTTATAGCCAAAATGGAAAACTATGAAGACATCTAGATAATCATTTACTCAAAGCTTACCTTAAAGAATATTTAAAGTGTTGGACTAATTTGGAGGATCTATTGTTTATTCATGTCACCAAGGCGATAAGAGCCTAAGATGTAAGGGTATTTAAGAGAGTTCGCTCTACCCCCCTCTTGGGAATTTTCAATGGAGGAATCCATTTGACAGTTATTCACTTAAACTTGCTAAAATCCTCAATAATAATTTAATTCTAAAATTTGCCTCCCATTGCAAAATATAGACCCAAATGGCTTAAACCGTATTGGCAGGACTAGGCTTTACCAGACTGACCAATACCAATTTGTCCCTAAATTATACTATTGACAATGGTTTGACTTTTCTGAGTCATAAGACGCAACGACCCTTAGGCGTGGTCTTATAACTTAGTGGCAAAGATTGGGTGTCCATAAGGACTAGCATAAGCTATGACATGTTTGATTGCCCAACCCAATGATCAAGGAATTGCGATTTATATCATAAATTGGTTGGGAACCTACCTAATTATCGTATTTTATAACGACCGGCCCTAGTCAGAGTTATGAAATGATGATAATGGGATCCTTGCCCACAAGAAATCCATCATATTGGGGTTGATGCGATTTGCTTAAAATTTTAAAACAATTGAGTGGGAGCAAATTCATAATATTAAAAGCCAATGTTATTATGAAACATTAATGAAAACATATTCCTAATTTTAACATTCTCTCTTAACAGGTGGGTTAAAATATTAATCCGGAACTAATCATATGGACTTTTATCATTTATATATCCCGGTAATCCAATTACAAATGATAAAAGAGCAATTTCCTTTGTCACATAGTTAATTTGTACAACAACACCATGTTTTGTACAAATAGTGATGCTATGGGTCATAATTGTCCAACAATCTCCCACTTGGCCTATAGCCAATCACTCAAGTGTCTTACACCTGAACTATGTACCGGTCGCTCAAACTTCTGCTGAGAAACTACTTTCGTCAGCGGATTTACAATGTTATCATCTGATGTGATTTATTCGATCATCACATCGCCACGATGTATGATCCGACGAATCAGATGAAAAATTTGAAGTATATACTTGGATCATTGATGAGACCATTAATTCTTTAGCCTGTGTTGTAGCCTAGCTCAGCTGCTAACAGGCTAATCTAATTAGGAATTTTACAGATCCAAAATTGTTTCTTTTGCTGCCTCAACTGCAGCAATATTCCGATTTTGTTGTTTATTCGGCAACAGTATCTTGCTTGGAAGATTTCCAGCTCACTGTTCCGTTATTCAAACTATATAGTACCCTTATTACGACTTACAGTCGTTATTGTCGGTTTGGAAACTTGCAGCAGTGAACCCAGTCACTTCAAGTTCTCATTCTCCATAGCTTAAGAAAGCATCATTAGTTCCTCTAAGATACTTAAGGATGTTCTTAACATCAATCCAGTGACTATCACTTGGATTGGCCTGATTGTGACTCCTTATGCTCAAAGCATATGAGACATCAGGTCATGTACATATCTTTCAATGTACGAGTCCTCGGAGAGTGCCAACAAATTTTAGATCTATCCCAGTAGATCCTTATTCCTAGAATAAAGGTTGTTTCTCCCAAGTATTTTATGGAGAATTTTCATGAAAGCCAAGCTTTCACCGATTGTATTATGGGAATGTCATTTCCAAGAAATGATATGTCATCATTATATAGGACAATCATTGTCAGTGCGCTCCCACTAACCTTCTTATATACACAAGAATCATTTTCGTTTTGAATTAAATCATATACCATTATGATTACATCAAAACGCTGGTTCCAAGAACGCAATGCTTGCTTCAATCCATAAATGGATCAAATTAACTTGCAAACCTAGTTTGCACGTTTTGGTATGACAAAACCGTTAGGATGTTGTAAACATCCTCCAAAAGGTTTTCGTTTAAGGAAAACGATTTTGACGTTCAGCTGCCATATTTCATAAATGAAACATACAGCATTAGCAAGCATTATCCAAATGGATTTAATCATGGCAACATGTAAAAGGTTTCGTCGTAATCGACATAATATTGATAACGATACCTTTTCGCTACAAGCCTAGCTTTGTACGTTTGTATGTTGCCATCCATGTTTGTCTTCCTTGAAGACTCATATAGTACCATTAGGCACAATGCCTTCTGGTAAAACAACCAGTGTCCAAACTTGGTTAGTATACATGGAATCCATTTCGGACTTCATGACACTTTGCCATGAAGGAGTAGATACCTTGTATCACTGCCTCATACGTAGCCAGTTTATATTCCTCAATTTGATTGACATCTTTATGAGGTGAGATCAGAAACCTATACCTCCCAGGTTGTTCTCTGACTCTCTCCGACTTACACGGTTCTTGTGTATTCGAAGATTGTGGTATAATTTCATCCCTGATGAACTGTTTGTGTTCCGTTAAGGAATCGGTGCCTGGAATATTATTACTCCGATTTTCATCGAGTTTTACTTTCTTCCCACTTACCACTGCATATAGGTATTCCTCTTAGGAAAACCGCATGGAGAGCAACAATTACATTGTTCTCTTGTGAGTTGTATAAGTACTATACTTTGGTTTCCCCAGGATAACCTACAAATAGGCACTTATCTGATTTGGGTTTTAGTTTGGTATCATCCAAACATATGCCCAGCATTCCCAAATCTTCAGGAATGAGAAAACCCAGTTTCTTTCCTGTTCATATCTAATATGAAGTCTGTCTAACAGATTTTTATGGAACCTTATTCAAAATAAGTATTGCACTGTTTAATGCGTATCCCTAGAAGGAAAATGGTAGCTCAGAGCGACTCACAATTAACCTTACCACGTCCAACAAAGTTCGATTTCTCTGTTCGGACACACCATCAAATTGAGGTGTTCCGAGAGGAGTCCTTTGTGAAAGAATACCATACTCTTTCAAATAGTCGAGAAACTTATATGTTTAAGTATTTTCATCACGGTCTGACCGTAATATTTTAATACTTTTACCGGTTTGTCTTTATACTTCGTGTCGAAACTCTTTGAATTTATCAAAAGTTTCTGATTCGTGTTTCAAAAGAAACACATAACCATAACGCAATGCCACATCCTAAAGGTTACAAAGTATTCATTTCCACCTCTAGCCTAGCTAGATATGGGCCCACTTACGTCACTATGAACGAGAGCTAACAGATCGGTGGCACTTGTACTTTTACCAAGTAAAATGTGTTTTAGGCACTTTGCCTAATAAACTAGATTCGTAGACATCATTTGATTAGAATCAAATCTGTCATAGTACCCACTCTTTGAAAGTGTGGATATACGAGTCTTGTTAATGTGTCCCAGACAACAATGCCACAAATAAGTCTCATCTGATTAAATCGGTTTGAGCTATTTATTTGTCATGTTATACGTTTGAGATTCATTTATATTCAAAATATAAATACTGTTATTCACATCTAATGTGTTTATCTCAATATCATCTTTATAAAATAAAACACTTAGTGTTCTAGAATATAAAGGTATACCCGCAACGGGTTATACTAGATATAGAGATAATGTTTCTAGTCAAACTAGGTACATTATAACAGTTTCCTAATTTAAGTACATGCCCCAAGGGCAGTTCCAAAACATAGGTTACTACGGTTAAAACAGCGACTCACGTCCCGTTTTCGACTTGCAGGTCGATCTCAACTGAAGCCAGTCTCCTGCTAATCAGCAGATTCCGCACATCAGTACATATATTTATATACCACATCTAGTATCAAAAATCCAATTTTGAAACTAGTAGTGAACATGTTTATGACAAAAATGGTTGAAGCCGGAGCCTTGCCCCGCCTTCACTTCCTTCATGTCTGCCTCGTCCATACGGCAGTCACTCATCCAGTGACCCCGTTTGCCACAGTTTAGGCAGACATTTTGGGATATGTCATTTGTCTTTCTAGAAGACTATGACGATTTTGCCTTTGCCATTTCCACACCCAGAAGCCTTCAACCAAGCCTCGGCCTTCTGGGATGTCGAAGTAAGATGTGGCTTGCACTTCTTGCCCTTTTGCAAACTCTGGCTTTGTCTTCTTGAGCATAGCCATTAACTCTCCAAGAGTTTTCTATTGCAATTAGTACTTCTAAGATCTAAGTATAGATCTATGAAGATCCTTCAATTTCAATATCATACTATAAGAATCTAATCCTTGTTTTGACGAAGAAATTAAGGAGTCTTTGCGGCAAGCATAACTGATTGAGCACTAAAATTATCATTACATGAATCTTCCAAAGATCATGTTCTACGATTTGCTCATCTCCGGGCTTAGGCCCGAGATGTCACTCTATCAAATAGAATAACTTCTCAGTTCCCAGGACTATCCTGAAGTTCTATTCCCAATCTGAAAATTAAAGCCGTTTAAAGACATTTTCTCCCAGGATTATGTTCTAAACACTAATCTTTCAATTATCTTGATTCCAATAGTCCAACTATCCAATCAACGATTTCGGGTACAATCAAATATAATGATTACTATAGTCTAACTATATAATCAACTATTATTTGATTGGTTAAATTCAAATATATTGATTACTATAATCCAATTATATAATCAACTATAAATGAAGTAGTTTGAATACAGTCCAACTATTTAACTTAAAACAACAATTAAATATTAGTCCAACTAATATATTTATAAATTAATGATGAAAAATGAAAAGAGCGCGTATTGGCAAGTATCTAAACGAAATTGAAAATTTAATACTAGCCTCCCTCTATTTTTCGGCGAGCCTCTAACCCTCTATTGAGTACTCGGGAAACCTAGTTTCCTAGTGGGCTAGGATCCCGTTAAATAACACACAACCTTGACTTTGGCCAACAAGCTGTATGATATTTAACTAGGTAGATCTCTAAGATCAATTGGATCTCATCCAATTCCTAGATCCAGTAGGTGGACATTCAAGTCCGAAACATATATCTAATATATGCCAATAAATCCAATATATTCCCTAACCTTTTTCCTCTGAATCAACTAAGTCTTGGCTTTGGCACAACAAGCTTAATGATTCCAGTTAAGCGGGACCCATTGACTTTGGAAAGCTTCGTAATCGATGTCGATGGACAAGAAGTGATCTTGACTTTGGCCAAAAAATCACAACTTGGACAAGACATGTGATATGGAATAAAGTTTTAATGATTCAAACACATCCGCGATGGACAAAGGTCTTGACTTTGGCCAACAAACCAGTGCCAATCTTGGATCTTGAGAGAGAATCACTCAATGGAAGGAAAACGCTTAATATTTGTTGAGGGTTTTTCGCGTAATTGGCAACCAATTAATTATCTTGGATTAGGTCTCATCATACACCCTTAAGCATGCATTCTAAAAGCATAATAAGGCGCGGTAAATAAATTAATAATGATATGCGGATGGATATTTAATACATTTTGTTCCTAGAACAAATCTCTCCATTTCCTCTCTCCCGCTAGCATTATTCATACTTCTACCCAATTACATAACACTTCTAAAGAAACCTCATTTACATTGAGGGGAATAGGTGATAAGAGAAATACAAAGAATCAAGAGGTAATAGGCTGGACACGCAGGTTCAATTTAATAAATTCTAAATTTATTACAATAATTTCCAAAATTGCCCTCACCCATCTAATATCCATCCGATATACATTATTCATACATCACATCCATGTATTCACACAAAGCATGTTATCAATCAATCTAATCCAATTAATTAATCTTTGATTAATGACCATCCAATGTTCAAACAACAATTTGATTTGCGCGAGTCCAACTCATTTAAGAATAAGTACTCAAAATACGTATTCTTGAATTATATCAAACTACAATATTAATTCAGATTTAATTTGTATTCAATACTAATTAATATTTAATTTGGAATCAACAAAGAATGCTTGGAAGCTTTACATACATCAAATGGGAGCTTGGAGCACAACACAAAGGCTTGGAATTTTTGTTATCTCCTACATTCAAAACCGATCAAAGTGAGTATTTTCCGCATTCTTAATTTATTGTATTCACATGATTTCTTGCTTAATTGATCTTGGTTTGACCTAGAAAACCCAACAATGGCCTGAAAGATATGGTTTCCATATTGATGAGGAACATGATCAGGTCATTGATAATGACGATCCCACCAGTTATGACGAAGCAATGCGTGACATTGATTCAGTCAAGTGGCTTGAGGCCATGAAATCCGAAATAGACTCTATTTATCAGAATCAAGTCTGAGACTTGGTAGATGCACCTAAAGGGATAAAACCCATAGGCTGCAAGTGGATTTACAAGTGTAAAACTGATGCAGAAGGCAACATCCAAACCTATAAGGCTAGGTTGGTGGCAAAAGGTTATAGACAAATCCAAGGAATTGACTATGAGGAAACCTTCTCGCCTGTTGCAATGATAAAGTCCGTATGAATTTTACTGGCACTAGCTGCACACTTTGATTATGAGATTTGGCATATGGATGTCAAAACATCTTTCCTTAATGGGAACCTCCTAGAGGAAGTCTATATGACACAACCTGAGGGGTTTGCATCTAAGGATGATCATAATAAAGTATGCAAGCTTAAACGATCCATTTATGGACTCAAGCAAGCCTCCAGAAGTTGGAATATACGATTTGATGAGACAATCAAAGAATTTGACTTCATCAAAAATGTAGACAAGCCTTGTGTTTACAGGAAAAGTAGTGGGAGTACTATTTTATTTCTCGTGTTATATGTCGATGACATATTAATCATTGGGAATGATATTCCCATGATGCAAGCCACCAAGCAATGGTTATCTCAGAATTTCTCCATGAAAGATTTGGGAGAAGCAGCTTACATCCTCGGCATTAAGATCTACCATGATAGATCTAAGAGGTTGTTAGGAATTTCTCAATCTACGTACATAGATAAACTTTTGAAAAGATTCAAAATGGAAGATTCCAAAAGAGGTAATTTACCTACTTATCATGGAATCAAATTATCTAAGGATTAATGTCCACATACTCCTTCAGATAGAGAACATATGAGTAGGATCCCATTTGCTTCAGCAATTGGATCGATCATGTATGCCATGCTATGTACAAGACCTGATGTCTCTTATGCTCTTAGCATAACGAGCAGGTATCAGGCAAATCCTGGTGAACAACACTGGGCAGCTGTCAAAATAATCCTCAAGTATCTAAGAAGAACTAAGGATGTGTTTTTGACATACAGAGACTGTTCTGAGATGAAAGTCATTGGTTAATGTGATGTGAGCTTTCAGACCGAAAGGGATGCCAGTAGATCGCAAATAGGATATCTGTTTACTTTGAATGGCGGTGGTGTCAGTTGGAAAAGCTCAAAGCAGTCAACTACAGCGGACTCCACCACTGAAGCCGAGTATATTGCAGCATCTGAGGCAGCTAAAGAAGCAGTCTGGATAAAGAAGTTCATCACGAAACTGGAAATGCTTCCTGCGATAAAGAATGCATCACGATGTATTGTGACAACACGGGTGTCATTGCTCAATCAAATGAACCAAGGTCCCACCAGAAATCAAAGTATGTACTCAGGCAATTTCATCTCATCAGGGAGATTGTTGAGAGAAAAGAAGTTATTATAGAGAAAATACCCACAGAAGATAATCTTGCTGATTCTCTGACTAATGGGCTGACTCAATAAAAGCATGATAGGCACACCCGAGAGTATGGTGTCCAGATTCATACTAGTTAGCTATAGTGCAAGTGGGAGATTGTTAGAGATATGCCATATACCCAACTTGTGGCTGGGCTATATGTACATGTATTTGTAATATTTTAATTAATTAATAAAATGGCAATCTTTATTATACGTGTCTTACATAACTTATATGAATCATCAACACTGTAATAAAGCCCTTGGAGTAATAAGACGATGGCTTCCACGCCTTATGAGAATCATTACTCTAAAATGTTCCTAGTCATAGTTTTGTGAATAATCTGGGCGTTCACAAAGCGGAGAGACTAGCATGATGATATGATCCGCCCTTAAGTCGGGTAGCTGATGTCATAAGCTACTAGCGGAGATTCGTCCGCTTGGTGTATCACATGGATGCATGATTTGCTCGTGTCCATCGAACTGACCGCTGAAAGTTTTCATATGGAGTGTTTATTCCATGTGTCTGTGAGAACTTTCATGTATCGATTATATGACTAGTCCTTAGACTTGAGGTCTTTACAATCTTATGTGTGGATCAAATAACTTTGACATTCTCCTTCCCCGGTTCAAAAGATCCAGTCATAAGGGTATGATTGGGTCATTTGTGGAAACACATGAAGTTTGTAAAGATACAACAGAGAATCGCCACTCTCTCGGATAATATTTTCTTATAAGAGTAGTATTCCAATTCGCGAGTTGATATGTGTGATCAGTGCTTGAGACTGTGGCTACAGCGGAAGAATCATGTGAGATTCTTGGGTTAGCACAATTCATGACACTATCAACATCATACCTTTGACCATATGGGTAGACACTTTCCGTACCCTAGGTCAATAGGTGGGGATACAGTGAGGCGAGGGACCGTATCATATGTAAATCGCATACAGAATGGGTATATATATATATTTCCTTCTCATTTTGGGGCCTTGGCATGTTGCTAGATGTCAACCTTGGGCATTGAAATGGAACGACCATCTGATCGGAGGATAATTTATGTTCGATTAAATTATCACGATTCATTTCATGTCCAACTTGAGGGGAACCCAAAAGGTCACACACAACAAAGTCGAAATCAATGGTTAACAATGCACAATACATATTTAACAGCATATATGATTGCTGTAGGAATTTTTCATAAATGGTTTAATGTGTTTAATTATTGAATAGATCATTTATGAAGTTCCATAGTGGCTTAGGGATTGGTGAATAACGATAGGGGCACTTTGGGAATTGGAATAAATAGATTAAAATTTTTTTACTATTCACGTGAATAGTAACGCGTGAATAGTACCGCATGAATAGTAAATTTGTTTTTATTTAATTTTGTTATTTGTTTTGAATTCCAATTCGGCCCAAACTGTTATTAGGGTTTTATAATCTCATTAAACCACTAAATTAAGATCGAATGGCTAAGATTAAATTGGCTTTTATCCCACATCGGATTCTTAATTAATTTTATTGTCTTTGGAGCATTATATAAACCCAAAGAATTCTTCACAAATTTTTGCACCAAACCTTTCAATTATTGGGTTTATATAAGTGAACAACTCTAAAGTTTTAAGAGTAAGCCACTGATTTTGAGGATCCTTAAGTCTAATTGACTAGAGGAACCTCGAGTTAAAAGTTTTGAGGTATTTGCCTAGGCTAGCACCAAGGGCAAAATACCTGTGCACTCAAGGCGTAGTCTTGCCGTTGAGTTTTGGCTTTGGTGTGTGCATCTTTGGAGGCCACACACTTGGGTGGCTCTTTGGAAGTGGAAGAGGTTGCTGAGTTCGAGAAAAGCTTGTAGATTGGAGGGAGGGCTGGAGGAGTCTACGGTTCAAGTAAGTCTTTTTCTTTCTTTATTTTAATTAGAGTTCTTATGATAGTTAGCATGTTTAGGTTTATGTTCTTTGCATGTTTTATTAGTTTTATGCTTAGAATATATAGTAACATGCCTAGGCTTGTAGAATAATCAAAACAAATGGGTCTTGGGCAATGGGAAAGCGGCATCATAATTTTAATTATTTATTTTTCCGCTGCGCACTCCCGGCCGCTTCCCAACATTTTAACTCATACAACATTGACTTTGACTAATCCTTATACCTCAAACCTGACTGATGTGTTGACCCAATAACCCTAGTGACTCCATCAGTATCCATCCTCTCGAGCTCGTCCTATGAGTAGACCTACAAAATAGAAAACACTAGAGAATAGAGGGTTAGATCTTTTGAACGACCTAGTGAGTGGAAGTTTAAAATGGGAACTAAAATGCTTTATGAAAAAATTATTTTTTGAAACCGAAATCATCTCATTTTACAGAAAAACTAATCTTCTCTGAAAACTATTTTTGTCTGAAAAAAAAATATAATTTTGTAACACTTTTTTAGAAACTTATTTCTTTCTACTGAGATCTCTCGTAAAACTAATTCTTTCCGAAACTCTTTCATAAAACTGATGTTTCTGAAAATCCCATATGGAAAACAACTGACGTGTGTGGGCATTACATATCACTGTCCCCCACATGCCTAACTAGTGCCTTGGGGCGTTACATCTCATCTTCCCTCAAGTCACTGAACTAGAGACATTAGCGCTAATCAATGCTGTCATCCTGGCCCTGAAACTAGGATCTAAGGGTGTCATGTAGCACCGTCCCCCTAGTCCTGAAATTACATGTGCACATGTTTGCTGTATTCGTCAATTCCATAATCTGTCAATTGAAAATTCTCTTAGATTGGGTTTTCCCCCAATCTATAAAAAAAATCATTAAAGAAATCGTCTCAAAATATCAAAGGCATAATAACATTTCTCAACTAGTCGAAATACATTTTTAACTCATCAAAGCATTTTGGCAACTTGGTCTCATCTCAAAGTATAAATTGAATATAAATAAATTCATATAACTTTATAAAATCAATAAAATATTATGAAAATAAAATATCCACTCACAGATTTGGAAACTGACTGGCACCGCTTCACAATGTCGAAGAAAGTCTCGGTTCCTGCTGATAATCTATAATCGATAAATTTTATTAGAATATAAGTGATCAGATATGCTTTCAATCAATAAATAAAATATATAATGCATGAATACTTGACTTCACAAAGTTACTAACTTATAAGCGTAGTCTAGGGATTTTTTGTATGGCTAAGGTTTAGAGTTCCACAAGCGGGAGAGGAAATTTAAATTCTACTAAGTCGCTGAAAACTCACTGCCTAACGTCTAACTTTGCAAATTCACTGTAATTAATTGCGAATGAATCAGGAGCTAGAATTTGAATAGAATGGATATTATTGTGTCTAGTTTATGTCAGTTTTTATGGATCTCAATTTCGGTTTTAAAAACTCAAAGTTTAGTCCAAAGTTCATTGACTGTTCAAGCTGAAAAATAGGGTACAGTGGCAGCTGGTCGTCCAACATCAAAAATTTGATTTAGCCTCATCCAAAGTCTAAAAATTCTAAATTTTTGATATGTTACTCCTTATGTGTCTAGTTTACCTCTAATTGTATGATTTATCAATTGAACATATATAACTCAAGTTATAAGCGACCAAACACAACCTTTTCCAGAACTGGACATAAACTGACTTTGATATCTATCTTCCTTATTTCACCATCTAATTTAATACATTTATTCCATCAACCCTCCACAGAATGTTTACTATTATAATCACTCTTCATAACATGAAAAACATGCTTAATTTCTTAATTTTTTGAGTTTGGAATTTTGTCGAACATTTGGTGCGCGAAATGCCAAACTTCACCATTTACACAACTTTAGTTATTTTCACTCTCGTTTTATATGTCTATTGCAGGACAACCTATTTCAAGACTACATAACACATACAAAAAACATCCCCTCCTCTATAAATAGCTTGGCCGAAATCATCATCCTCCATAATCACAAAATTCTTCAACATGAAACAAGCTAATTAAACAACAACATTCATACATGACTAAACTAACATTTCATCATCTAGGCAACACACAAATCTCATAAATCCTAACTTATTTCAATACCTAGGGTTTTCATAATTTTGAAATTTCTCAAAATAATCACTTTCTTAAATCAATAATCATCAAAATACATTCAAACATATGTCAACAACATCAATCGCCCATGCTTTGATTAAAACTAAAAATCTAAGATTTGGGTATATATTTTCTTACCTTGAATCAATTATTTCTCTTCACCAATAAAGTTACTAAGGCTTGCTTTCTCCTTCTTAAGCTTTATTTGTGTTGGATTGCTTTTGGTTGTCTTGGGATTTTACTAAGAAAAGTGAAAATTTTCCAATGTGCTTTAGGGAGAGGATTCAGCCAAAGGGCTCAAAATGAAGGCTTTTGTGTTTTGTTTTGGTTTCTAATTACATTTAAGTTTTTATTTGGTTGACAAAAGGTCTTGGTGTAACTATTAATAAATATGGACTTTTTTTTATTTGAACCCATTGAATATAACTAGGCCGATTAGGCCCATCTGTGGATTTAGCATATTGGCCCACTAAGTCGTCTTTATAATTTTCTTTAAGCTCGGGTAAAATTTGTTGGACAAAATGACCCATAGCGTCACTATTTGCACAGATCATTGTGTTGTTGTAGCAAATTAACATGTGACAAGGAAATTGCACTCTCATCATTTGTGATTAGATCACCATAGATATATATAAATGAAGAGAGGTCCCTATGATTAGTTCCTGGATTGAGAATGATATGAGACAGTATCAGTCCCCGAAGAATTAATCATTAAATATCCATAGCCGGAGTATTATCGAGACTGGACATCGATAATGCGGAATAGGCTAGTATTGCACTTGTGTGCGTTGTGAGGGCACAACGGCATAGTTCTTATATATATAAGTATTGGATACTTATGCAAGTGCGATAGGAGGTTGTGTTTCACCGATGGTACGGGAAACAGCTTCGCTCTGGATAGACCCCTCGGAATCCCATTGGTATTATGACTATGTGTCTATGGGAGGCCGAAATCAAGGTAGGTGTGTATAGTCTTAACCTGAGACTTGCATCGCTAATACTTGCGATAATCGGTAGACTTTGGTCTTGGTGGTATAGGGCTTTAACCGATTCTGCATACACCACTTCTGGGTTTATCAGAGAGTCGTAGTGTATTGGGTGTGATGTCAAGACGGAAGTATCACTCCAGTCATATTGGAGATGATGTCACGCAGGATACGGTACTAGTGCTCTTGAGTGTTGCGCAACCATCGGGATATTATGACTAGGTCATGCATATCCGATTATAGAGACTAGTTACCAGACATCCGACATGTGCTTCGGACGGGGCAGACACTTATCCAGCCCCAGCCCTAGCACGTGACTATCCGATACTGGGCCGATATACACAATACTACGGTATACTACGCTTGATACAGATCTATATATTCCTGTAAGAATATTTCTGGAGAATTGGGTAGGCATGGCGCTTTGCTAGAAGCCAACCTTGGCTTGTAAATCGGTATAAACGTAGTACGAGGTGCTTACGTGTTCGGATAATCCGACGACCGTATTTACTGCCAACATATCCGGAGATCTCATGGGTCGCTTCCTGAAGATTCACCGATGATGTATAACTCGCACTTTAATTAATCTAGGATTAATTAGAAGAGAGAGAAAATTAATCTGGTATTAATTGCGGAGATATTTTATCTGGGATAAAATATTAATTAAAGAGAGAGAACGATTATTTGGAATTAATCGATAAAATAATATATTCGATATATTATAAGAAATTGGATTTCGACGCGGAATTAAAATTAGATTTTAATTCGGGCGAACGAATTAATTTAGAATTAATTCGTTAGCGACGTGAATAGTGATTTCGTTAGGCGTAATCATTTAATTACGACGCGACGGAAAATTCGTTAATTTGGAATTAGCGAACCCGAGCCCGAGAGTGATTGCGAGCGCATTCGTATTTCGAATTCGAGCGCGGCACGCAAGTCACATCAAACGTCAAATCGTTAGTCACATCATGCGTCAAATCAATTGTCACTTTGAGTGATGTGACTTGACAACATGTCACTTTATTAATGTGATCTGATATGACTTAAAGTAAAAAGTAGAAGTGATATGGTTGTTGGAAAAAGCATTAATAAACTTTTACTTTTTGACTTTTGATATATATATATATGAAAAATGATTTATATATATTTGTTTTTGTTTTTGGAAAATAAAATAAATATATAAACCAAAAATCATTTTCTCTCTCTCTCTCACCACTTACGCATCTCTTCCTCTCCCTCTCTTTTCTCTTCTTTCTTCACGGCTTCAAGCCGATTTCTTCAAAAATTTTCTGGTTTTGACCGAAATTTTGAGAAGCAAATTGAAGAAGAGTAATGCTAGCACACACATGGGTTATATTATGGTGATAGGGAAACGAATTTGTGAGCTTGGAAAGCTTGAAGCTTGAAGCTTCAATGGAGTCTTCAATGGACGAACATGGAGGAGGCAAACCAGTCACCAACCGAGCAGTCCACTGCATGAGGAAGCTATTGCCGAGCTTATGGAGTGAGCTTGAAGGCTTGTATTCTTCATTTCATCAAAACCCATCAATGTGAGTATGAATTCTGCCTTACTCCTTTGTGTATTCAACTCGTTTTTATGCATGTTTGTGATCCTTGGGACTTGATTGAAACTCAACAATGGTATCTTGAGCTATTGGTTGCATAAAACGAATTAGGGTTCTTGAGCAAAATTTGGGGCTTTTTGATTTAAGCATGATTTTGACAAATTGTTTGTTTAAGAATGCTTGTATATGAATTAATTAGAGTTATATGTAATCAATTTGATGAAAAATTAATTGGATTGATTTTCCCCAATTTGCTTAATGTTGGCCAAAACTTTAATTTGGGTAAACTCAATTTGAGCATCAAATGATTAAATTGTTTAGTATAGTATGCTTGAATGAGGTTGAATTGATGTTGTGCATAATCAATTTCATGAAATTTGGTTGGATCCATTTTCCCCTAAATTTTGGGCATGACAAATTTGGGTAAACTTGATTTTGAGCATGTTTAATAAAATTGGATGATTTAGAATGCTTGAATGTTGTTTAATTGATGATTGATTAGATCAATTTGATGAAAAGTGTTTGGAACAATTTTCCCCAATTTGCTTGTGATGGCCGAATTTGGCAAGTGCCCTAATGTCTTGGTTTTTTGATTTTTTGTTCATTGGATGACTTAGAAATCATTTGGGGATGTTGAATTTATGTTTGATTGGGTTCAATTGGATTGAATTTGATTTGGGCATAATTTCCCTCTTTGGCCGAGACTTTAGCATGTATAAATTGGGTTTGATTTTGATTTAATTACGTTGGACATGATTAATTGATGTTAAGCATGATTAATTGGACAAATTTGATGTTTTGGAAACTTTGATTTGGGCAATTAATAATGCTATACACTTTAGGTAATTTAATTGGAAAATTGGAATTTTTTAAATTAAATTATTGGGCTTAAAATTGGATTTGGGCTTTTAAAGTTGTTATTGGGTTTATTGGACTTTGTTGTACAAAGTTGGTTTAGGCCAAAATTGGTTGGATCCAATTAGGCCCAAAACCGCTTCCAAAAGGCCCAAATGCGACTAATGAACCTTTAACGTTTAATTGGGCCTAATGGGCCTAAATTAATTTATGGGCTTATGGGGTAACTCCCGGATTGGACTTTGGTTGCGGGTTTGACCCGAGTTGACCAAAAGTCCACGCCTCAAGAAATTAATTAAAAGCCCATTGGACTTTAATTAAATTAATATTGGATATTAATCGGGCTTTGAGACCCGTAACGATTAAATTTGGAATTTAAATCGTAAAAGTTTATTTTATAAAGTGTAATATTTAATTTGGAATTAAATAATGAATTAGAATTAAATGCGTATTAAATTGGATTTAATTATGTATTTAATTTAATTCGTAGAAATCGTACTTTGAGTACGTGTTCACAATACGAGTTTGACTCGAACAAAATCAAATCTTTATTTGAACATTGGATGATCACTAATTATCAAGATTAATTAATTTGATTAGATTGATTGATAACATGCTTGTATGAATACATGGTTGTGATGTTTGAATAATGTATATCGGATGGATATTAGCCGGGTTGGGCGATTTTGGAAATTGTAATAAATTTGATTTATTAAATGGACCTGCGTGTCCAGCCTTATCTCCTATTTCTTTGTATTCTCTTCTCACCTATTCCCCTCAATGTAAATGAGGTTTCTTTAGAAGTGTAGTGTAAAGGGTAGAAGTAAATACATGTGCTAGCGGGAGAGAGAAAGTGAGAGATTTGATCTAGGATCAATGTAAAATATCCATCCGCATATCATTATTATTTTACATATGCACTTTATTATGTGTTTAGAATGCATGTTTAAGGGTGTATGATGATGAGACCTTAACAAAGATAATTAAAATTGGTAGCCAATTTGCACGCGAAAAACCCTCGTTAAATATCAAGCGTTTATTTTCCTTCCATTGAGTGATTCTTACTCAAGATCCGAGATTGGCAGGGGTTGTTGGCCAAAGTCAAGCCCTGTCCGTCAAAGATGTGTTTTAATCACGAGGCTTTATTCCATATCGGTGTCGTGTCCAAGTTGTGGTTTGTGGGCCAAAGTCAAGACCACTTCTTGTCCATGACATTGATTACGAAGCTTCCATGTCAATGGGTCCGCGCTTGACTGGGATCACTAGGTTTGTTGTGCCAAAGCCAAGGCCTAGTTGATTCAGAGGAAAAAGGTTAGGCTATACATTCGATGTATATGCATATATAAGATATATGTTTGGGACTTGGATGTCCACCTACTGGATCTAGGAGTTGGATGAGATCCAATTGATCTTAGAGATCTACCTAGTTAATTATCATACAATTTGTTGGCCAAAGTCAAGATTGTGTGATATTTAACGGGATCCTATCCCACTAGGAAACACGGTTTCCCGAGTACTCGATAGAGGGTTAGAGGCTCGACGAAAAATAGTTGGAGGCAAGAATTGAATTTGCAATACTCGTTCAATTACTCGCCATACACGCTCATTTAAATTATTTCGTCATTAGATTAAATGTTAGTTAGACTAATATTTAAACTGTTGTTTTAATAAACAGTTGGACTGTATTATACTTGATTATATATAATTGGATTATATTAATCAATATATTTGAATTAATTAATTTCAGTTTACAGTTGATTTTAATTGGATTATAGTAATCAATGTAATTGAGGTTAATTAATTTGGATTATATTTGATTATATAGTTGGACTATTATAATCATTATAATATATATAGTACCACTAATCGTTGATTAAGTAGTTGGACTATTGTAATCAAGATAAAATTGAAAAGTTGGATATTTAAAATATAATCTGGGATTAAAATATTTTAAATGCTTAATTTTCAAATTGGGAATAAATAATAGGTTACTTTATTTGATAAAAAAACTTATTATACCTTAAGCCCAAAGTTAAGCAAAATAAGTAGAGCATAAAATCTTTGGAAGATTATGTGATGATGAGACTTTAATGCTTAATTTAATATACTTGTCATAAATCTAATTTTAGATTTAAGAAGTATTAAAATTGCAATTTATAATTCTTGGAGAATTAATTGACTATTCTAGAGGAGATAAAGTCAAAGTTTGCAATTGGGCATGTAGCACAAGGTACACATCGTTTCGATATTCCGAAACCCAAGGCTTGGCCAAAGGTTTGTGAAATATTGAAAGGATAATTGACATATCCCAAAGTGACTACCATTTGGATATGGAAGACACGAAGGAATTAAAGAAAGGGCGAGGCTCTAACTTTAAAAATATTTGTCAAAGTTATGTTCACTACTAGTATTGAAATTGGATTTTAAATACTTAGTGTGGTACATAAAATATTGTATTGATGTTCAGAATCTGCTTTGAGCAGGATACTGACTTCAAGCTGAGATTGCTCTGCGAATCGGAAACGGGACGAAAGTCGCTGTTTCGACCGTAGATACCTAAGTTTAGGAACTACCTTTTGGGTATACCTTAAATTAGGAACACTGTTATAATGTAACTAGTTTGACTAGAGACATTATCTCTATATCAGTGTTTAATCCATTGTGGATAAACCTTTATATTCTATAGAACACTCAGTGTTTTCATTATATAAAGATGATACTGAGATAAACACATTTAGATGTGAATAACAGAATTTATATTTTGAATATAATTAAAATCTCAAACATATAAAATGACAAATAAATAGCTCAAATTGATTTGATCAATAGAGACTTATTTGTGGCATGTTGTCTGGGACACAATTATACAAGACTCGTATATCCACACTTTTGAAGAGTGGGTACTAGGACTAATTTGACTATTCAAATAAGGTCTGCGAATCTAGTTTATTAGGTAAAGTACCTAAAATACTATTTACTTGGTAATAGTAAAAGGGCCACCGATCTGTTAGCCCTATTCATGGTGAAGTTAGTGGGCCCATATCTAGCTAGGCTAGATGTGAACATGAATATTTCGTGACCTTAACGGATGTGGCATCTCGTTATGGTTATGTGTTTCTTTTGAGAAACACAAATCAAAAACTTTTAGAGTTTCGACACGAAATAGACAAACAGATCTGCTATAGTATTATACCGTCACGGTAAGACCGTAATGAAAAATACTTAAGCAATAAGTTTCTATATACTTGAAAGAGTATAGTATTCTTTCAAATGAGGACTCCTCCCGGAACACGTCAAAGTGACGGTATGTCTGAACGGATTAACTGAATCATGTTAGACATGATAAGGCTAATCATGAGTCACTCTGAGCTACCATTTCCTTCAACAGGATAATTTTTAACAGTGCAATAACTTATTTAGAATAAGGTTCCATATAAATCTGTTTGACAGATGTCATATAGGATATGAACAGGAAAGAAACGGGGTTTCTCATTTCTAGTCTAATTTGGGTATGCCAGGCATAACGTTTGGATGATACCAAACTGAAAGACCCAAATTGGATAAGTGCCAATATTGGTTATCCTAAAGGAAACCATAGTATAGTACTTATAAATCTCACATGAGAACAATGTGATTGTTGCTCACCATGTGGTTTTTTCCTGAGAGGAATACCGATAGGCAGTGGTCAGTGGAGGATGGTGATACTCGATGAAAATCGGAGTAATACTGTTCAAGGCACGAAGTCCTTAATGGAACACAAATAGTTCATCTATGATGAATCTATACCATTAATCTTCAAATACACAAGAAACTCGTAGATCGGATAGAGTCAGAAAACGACCTAGGGTATGGGTTTCTGATCTAACCTCATAAAGATGTCAATCTTAGAAGGTATATCCGCCGACTACGTTTTGAGGAAGTGATACGAGAGGTATCAACTCCCTATTATGGCAAAGTGCCATGAATCCGAAATGGATTCCATGTATAATAACTATTTTGGATACTAGTGTGTTGTACCACAAGGCATTGTGCCTATTGGTACATTAAACGTCTTCAAGGAAGACATACATGAATGGCAACATACCAACGTACAAAGCCGGGCTTTTGACCGAAAGGTATCGTTATCAACATTGTGTTAATAACGGTTCAACCTTTTACTTGTTGCCATGGTAAATCCATTTTGAAGATGCTTGTTGATAACTGCATATTTCATTTATGAAATGTGTCAGTTGCAAATCAAAATCGGTTTCCTGAAAAGGAAACCTTTTGGAGGATGTTTACAACATCCTGACGATTTTATATAACCGACAAATAAGCTTTGCGGGTTATTCGATCCATGTTTGGATTGAAGCAAGCATAAGGTTCTTGGAACTGACGTTTTGAATTAATCATAATGGTTTATGATTTGACTCAAAACGAAATAATTCTTGTGTATATAAGAAGGTTAGTGGGAGGGCACTGACAATGAAATTCCCATAAAGCAATTGGTGAAAGCTTGGCTTTCATAGATATTCTTTCATAGAAATTCTCCGTAGAATTCTGGGGAGTAACAACCTTTATTCAAGGAATAAAGATCTACAGGGATAGATTTGAAGTTGTTAACACTCTCTGGAAATTGTACATTTTAAAATGTACTTGTATTGGTGTCTCATACGCTTCGAGCATATGGAGTCACAATCGGGTCAATCCAAGTGATAGTCACTGGATTGAAGATTAAGAAAATCTGTTAGTATCTGAGAGAACTAAAGATGTTGTCTTAAACTATGGAGATGGAGAACTTGAAGTGACTGGGATCACTGCTGCAAGTTTCCAAACAATTAATAATACGGGTACTATAAAGTTTGAACACTGGGACAGTGAGCTGGAAATCTTCCGAGCAAGATAACTGTTTCCGAATAAACACAACGGATTATTGCTGCAGTTTGATTGCTGCAGCTGAGGCAGCAAAGCAATAGAAGCCATTTGGATCGAAAATAAATCTAATTAGATTAGACATAGTTCTTCTAGCGGCTGAGCTAGGCGTCAGCACAGGCTAAAGAATTAATGGTCTCATCGACGATCCAGATATATACTTCTATATCATCTGATTCGTTCGGATCATACATCGTGGCGATGTGATGATCGTAATAAATCGCGTCAGAAGATAATTACGCAAATCCGCTGACGAAAACCTTTCCTCAGCAATTTGAGTGAACCGTACATAGTTCGGGTGTTAGACACTCGTGTGACTGGCTATGTGCCAAGTGGGAGATTGTTGGACAAAATGACCCATAGCGTCACTATTTGCACAGATCATTGTGTTGTTGTAGCAAATTAACTATGTGACAAGGAAATTGCACTCTCATCATTTGTGATTAGATCACCATAGATATATATAAATGAAGAGAGGTCCCTATGATTAGTTCCTGGATTAAGAATGATATGAGACAGTATCAGTCCCCGAAGGATTAATCATAAATATCCCTAGCCGGAGTATTATCGAGACTGGACATCGATAATGCGGAATAGGCTAGTATTGCACTTGTGTGCGTTGTGAGGGCACAACGGCATAGTTCTCATATATATAAGTATTGGATACTTATGCAAGTGCGATAGGAGGTTGTGTTTCACCGATGGTACGGGGAAACAGCTTCGCTCTGGATAGACCCCTCGGAATCCCATTGGTATTATGACTATGTGTCTATGGGAGGCCGAAATCAAGGTAGGTGTGTATAGTCTTAACCTGAGACTTGCATCGCTAATACTTGCGATAATCGGTAGACTTTGGTCTTGGTGGTATAGGGCTTTAACCGATTCTGCATACACCACTTCTGGGTTTATCAGAGAGTCGTAGTGTATTGGGTGTGATGTCAAGACGGAAGTATCACTCCAGTCATATTGGAGATGATGTCACGCAGGATACGGTACTAGTGCTCTTGAGTGTTGCGCAACCATCGGGATATTATGACTAGGTCATGCATATCCGATTATAGAGACTAGTTACCAGACATCGACATGTGCTTCGGACGGGGCAGACACTTATCCAGCCCCAGCCCTAGCACGTGACTATCCGATACTGGGCCGATATATACACAATACTACGGTATACTATGCTTGATACAGATCTATATATTCCTGTAAGAATATTTCTGGAGAATTGGGTAGGCATGGCGCTTTGCTAGAAGCCAACCTTGGCTTGTAAATCGGTATAAACGTAGTACGAGGTGCTTACGTGTTCGGATAATCCGACGACCGTATTTACTGCCAACATATCCGGAGATCTCATAGGTCGCTTCCTGAAGATTCACCGATGATGTATAACTCGCACTTTAATTAATCTAGGATTAATTAGAAGAGAGAGAAAATTAATCTGGGATTAATTGCGGAGATATTTTATCTGGGATAAAATATTTATTAAAGAGAGAACGATTAATTTGGAATTAATCGATAAAATAATATATTCGATATATTATAAGAAATTGGATTTCGACGCGGAATTAAAATTAGATTTTAATTCGGGCGAACGAATTAATTTAGAATTAATTCGTTAGCGACGTGAATAGTGATTTCGTTAGGCGTAATCATTTAAGTACGACGCGACGGAAAATTCGTTAATTTGGAATTAGCGAACCCGAGCCCGAGAGTGATTGCGAGTGCATTCGCATTTCGAATTCGAGCGCGGCACGCAAGTCACATCAAACGTCAAATCGTTAGTCACATCATGCGTCAAATCAATTGTCACTTTGAGTGATGTGACTTGACAACATGTCACTTTATTAAAGTGATGTGATGTGACTTAAAGTAAAAAGTAGAAGTGATATGGTTGTTGGAAAAAGCATTAATAAACTTTTACTTTTTGACTTTTGATATATATATATATGAAAAATGATTTATATATATTTGTTTTTTGTTTTTGGAAAATAAAATAAATATATAAACCAAAAATCATTTTCTCTCTCTCTCTCACCACTTACGCATCTCTTCCTCTCCCTCTCTTTTCTCTTCTTTCTTCACGGCTTCAAGCCGATTTCTTCAAAAATTTTCTGGTTTTGACCGAAATTTTGAGAAGAAAATTGAAGAAGAGTAGTGCTAGCACACACATGGGTTATATTATGGTGATAGGGAAACGAATTTGTGAGCTTGGAAAGCTTGAAGCTTGAAGCTTCAATGGAGTCTTCAATGGCCGAACATGGAGGAGGCAAACCAGTCACCAACCGAGCAGTCCACTGCATGAGGAAGCTATTGCCGAGCTTATGGAGGGAGCTTGAAGGCTTGTATTCTTCATTTCATCAAAACCCATCAATGTGAGTATGAATTCCGCCTTACTCTTTTGTGTATTCAACTCGTTTTTATGCATGTTTGTGATCCTTGGGACTTGATTGAAACTCAACAAAATTTTCATCTAAGTCATCATGATATGAATTTAACTAAATTATAAAATTCTGAGTCATTATAATCCCCCCTAAAATGTTTCGTCCTCGAATTAAAATACCTAAAAGTAGGTAAAATATCTTCGTCCTCGAATCATATTAAGCTTTGAGCTTCCTTTTGGATATGAATCCAATTAGGGACCAATACTTCAATCATTTATCAGATTCTCAAATGGTCTCAAACATCCGTGATGCTGTCGTATTCCTTTAACTGAGTAGCCTATAAAAATACAATCCTTAATCTAGATACGATTCTAACTAAATTATAAAATTCTGGGTCATTACATTTGAAAAATTGTAAAGTTATGATCTTCAACTTGTATAAACGTATATGTAACTCGAGGATTGAACGTTCGAAGAAGTTTGAATATAAGAGATCTAATTCTTATCAGGTACGTTTTTAGTTTTTATTTGTCATCGTGAGAAATCCTTTTCCATTTCATTTTAGGTTTTTCAACCTTAAACATTTCAGTGTTGATCAGTGAATTATGTATTAACGGCCTTAATACATATAAATTATTTTCTGAGTTTTTTTTGCATATAGTTAATCCATTTCTACCAATAATAACAAAATTACTATTAAAAGAAATGGAAAAACCATCATCCAAAAGTTTAGAAACAGAAATCAAATTCTTGTAAAAATCAAGAATAAATAACACATTGTTCAAATTTAAATAATAATTATTGTAAAAACCTAAACTGGAAACTCCCGCTGCTCTAGTTGAAATGACATCCCATCTCCTGACCCTAATGGTATTATCACCTACAGAAACGTCCCCCATGAATCAAGTAGCTGCAAAGAAAAATAAACATGGTTATTAGCTCTAGAATCAGAAATCCATATTGATTTATCATCCTACACTAATAGAGATTCGATAACAAGTAAATCATATTTACCTGTAGCCTTCTTCTCTTTCAGCTCAACAAGGTATTTAGGACAGTTCCTTTTCCAATGTTCATCCTTATTGCAGTGGAAACAATTTCCTTTAGGCTTGGCATTCTTGTAGCCTTTCTTGTTCTTCTTCTTCTTCTTCATGGGCTTAGCCTGAGCCTTATCAGTGCTATTCTTCTTCTTCTTTAAAAATTTAGAAGACTCGGCAACATTTGCCTCATCACTGGGCTTACAAGGATTCACAAGTATGGACTCATAGTGGGTGAGCTTATTAAACAGTTGGGTCAAAGTAATAGTCAACTTGTTCATAACATAGTTGCTTCTAAAATAGTCCATAGAGTTTCCATAATTATGGCCACCTGACTCGGCTCGTCAATACGAGTGCCATGGGTTTCAACTATATTGAGGTAGGTCATCATCCTCAAGAGGTGCTCTCAGACTGATGTCCTATCCTTCATCCTAGCAGTCATCGCTGAGACCATTTCCTTCAGACTTAGTGTATGAGTGTCATACACAAGAGGATTTAAGTCTGAAGTTAGTAATCTAAAATAGTCCATAGAGAGCAAACAAAGCGGGTACTTTGTTTGTGGTTTATATATAGCTGCGGTCCATTTTATAAATATATGGCGACTTTGATCCGGGATCATCCATGTGGAGACATGAGAATGGAGGTACCTTGTACGATGTGATCATATAGGACTGGACCCAGATAGAAATGAGTTTCTTATAACATCCATTAAATGAAGAAATTCATTTCGATCTACAAGATGGTCATATATGGATTGATCTTAATCCTGAGTGTACTATGAACTCCGACAAGGCACGCTATATCCTTTGATTAATAAAGGTGAGGTTGGTGTAGCAATCCCGACCAATAGCTACGTACTTTGGGGACATGGTTTGGTGTGTAGCTGGGGACGTTTTACATAGATATGAAGTTCACTCCTTGCGAGAAGTAGATGAGTGTAACGACCGGTAATTCTACTACTGTTACATTATACCATTGTGGTATTATGGGATGAAGGTATCATAACATAAATTACGTTGGGACACAAATATACTTATGGAACGACTTTGGAGATAATCGATAAATTCTTCGGAAGTCCGATACGAGATTCTAAGAAATTCTATTCCGGATAGCCCACGGTAATTGGGACGTAAGTTTCTCATACTATCTCCATTTTCTATGAATTTTATATCCTCGGAAAGCTAAGATCGAGACCTACAACTTTGGCGTTGAACATATTTCCAAATTCAAACCAGAAATAGGCTAAAAATACAAATCAATATTCAGATAAATAGTACTTGTGGGGGTATTTTAGAAAAATCTCAAAGTCTCTACCAATTTCCAAACTTTTCTTTACCTTTACCAATTACAAACAAGTCCAAGTATAAAAAGGATTTACTATTGGCCATTTCACAAAATTGAGAAAGAAAAAGAAGGGGGAAAAACGTTGAGAGAAGAGGAAGAAGAAGAGAATGAGAAGAAGAAAAGGGAAGGAAGAGAAGAAGAAAGAGAGAAGACGGAAGAAACAGGAAAGCTTGGCATCCATAAAACCCTAGATGATGAAGAAATTCACAAGAAATAAAGGTAAGATCAACTTGACCCAAATTATGTCGACATTAGTGGCATGTTAAGGATTGTATGTTGGTAATTTTCATGAAGAAAGGTTGATTGTAGGGTTAAGTGATCAATTTATGGAAATTATAATGGATAAATGAAGTAATGAGAGTAATGAGATTAATGGTATTTGTCAATGATAAGATGATGTTATGAAATGTTTAATTAAGAATTTTTACTTGTATGATTCTTGAGGGATATATAGAGCAATTTGGGGATATGAGAATGAGGATTTAGGCTTGAAATTGGCCTTGCATTGCGATGCAAAAAGCCCTGTGTAGCGACATGATCTGGGAAAACTACCCAGGTGTAGGACACAGAAATCAGCGACGTTGTTCTAGGCTGCGGCCTAGTTGGGAGTACGGAATAGCTCGCTGGGAACTAAATCGAAGAAATAACATGGAGTCGCCACCCGGTGTGAACCGGGAAAATGTGATTTAAGGCTGCACTCACCCCTCGCAAGGGAAGACCTCAAAACATTGGGTTCGGAATGGTCCCTTACTTATGTCACTTGTGATGATATGATTTGTGCAATAAACTAACCGAATCTACTCAACATGTATGCTCAAGGGTCACTTAGGTCTAATACGCATTCATCAAAATAACTCATAATCTAAGTTTGCATGCTCGAAAATAAGTCTTTAAACGGCAAACACACAATATCACACAATGAGCACATTGAGCCATTAAACCAAAATAAACAAATAACTATTTAAACATAATCATAAACTAAACAAAATATCATGCATAAAATAACGTAATCATGCTTTGAAAATAAATAATAAACTAGGCTAACTTATGCTTAAATAACAAATAAATAATCTACGGACTATAACATGCTCAAATACAAGTTTGGATGAGACGAAATACGTGTCTCTTAAGTGGTACGTGGCGTTGTATCCCGAGTACAAACCGCACTACCGTCCATTCGGATTCGGCTACAGAATTTACGTCCGGGTTTCCATTGTTGGACAAAATGACCCATAGCGTCACTATTTGCACAGATCATTGTGTTGTTGTAGCAAATTAACTATGTGACAAGGAATTGCACTCTCATCATTTGTGATTAGATCACCATAGATATATAAATGAAGAGAGAGGTCCCTATGATTAGTACCTGGACTGAGAATGATATGAGACAGTATCAGTCCCCGAAGGTTTAATCATTAAATATCCCTAGCCGTAGTATTATCGAGACTGGACATCGATAATGCGGAATAGGCTAGTATTGCACTTGTGCGCGTTTGTGAGGGCACAACGGCATAGTTCTCATATATATAAGTATTGGATACTTATGCAAGTGCGATAGGAGGTCGTGTTTCACCGATGGTACGGGAAACAGCTTCGCTCTGGATAGACCCCTCGGAATCCCATTGGTATTATGACTATGTGTCTATGGGAGGCCGAAATCAAGGTAGGTGTGTATGGTATTAACCTGAGACTTACATCGCTAATACTTACGATAATCGATAGACTTTGGTCTTGGTGGTAGGGGACTTTAAACAGGTTCTGTGTACACCATTTCTGGGTTTATCAGAGAGTCGTAGTGTATTGGGTGTGATGTCAAGATGGAAGTATCACTTCAGTCATATTGGAGTTGATGTCACGCAGGATACGATACTAGTGCTCTTGAGTGTTGCGCAACCAATCGGGATATTGTGACCAGGTCATGTATATCCGATTATAGAGACTATGTTACCAGACATCCGACATGTGCTTCGGACGGGGCAGACACTTATCCAGCCCCAGCCCTAGCACGTGATTATCCGATACTGGGACGATATACACAATACTACGGTATACTACGCTTGATACAGATCTATATATTCCTGTAAGAATATTTCTGGAGAATTGGGTAGGCATGGCGCTTTGCTAGAAGCCAACCTTGTCTTGTAAATCGATATAGACGTAGTACGAGGTACTTACGTGTTCGGACAGTCCGACGATCGTATTTACTGCCAACATATCCGGAGATCTCATGGGTCGCTTCCTGAAGATTCACCGATGACGTATTACTCGCACTTTGATTAATCTGGGATTAATTAGAAGAGAGATATAGAATTAATCTGGGATTAATTCGATGAGAGAGAAAATTAATCTGGGATTAATTGCGGAGATATTTTATCTGGGATAAAATATTAATCAAAGAGAGAGAACGATTAATTTGGAATTAATCGATAAAAATATAATATATTCGATATATTAATCGAAATTGGATTTCGACGCGGAATTAAAATTAGATTTTAATTCGGGCAAACGAATTAATTTAGAATTAATCGTTAGCGACGTGAATAGTGAATTCGCTAGGTGAAATCATTTAATTACGACGCGACGGAAAATTCGTTAATTTGGAATTAGCGAACCCGAGCCCGAGAGTGATTGCGAGCGCATTCGCATTTCGAATTCGAGCGCGGCACGCAAGTCACATCAAGCGTCAAATCGCTAGTCGCGTCAATCGTCAAATCAATTGTCACTTTGAGTGATGTGACTTGACAACATGTCACTTTATTAAAGTGAATAGATGTGATGTGACTTAAAGTTAAAAGTTGAAATGATGAAAAAGCTTTATTGTTTTTAACTTTTGACTTTTGAATTAAAAGATAAGATATATATGTTTTATTGATTTTACTTGGTAAATGAAATAAAAAATATATATATTAAAATCTTTTTCTCTCTCTCACATGCAATAGTATACGGTTTCTCTCTTCCCTCTCTTTTCTCTCCTCTCATCTCACGGCTTCACTGCCGTTTCTTCTTCATTTTTTTTCTGGTTTCACCGAGAAAATGGAGATGCATGGAAGATGATAAGTGCTAGCACACCTTGAGTAATACATAGGTGATAGGGAAGTGTCTTCATGAGCTTGGAAAGCTTGAAGCTTTGAGCTTCAATGGTGCTCATCAATGGCCGAAAATGGAGGAGACTTTCACAGCCCAAACCGTGCGTCCACTGCAGTTCCAGAAGCCATTGCCGAGCTTGGAGGGAGCTTAAAAACACATGTTCTTCATTTCATCAAAACCAATCAATGTGAGTTATGTTTCCCTTACTCCTTAGATATGTTCATATGCGGTTTTTATGCATGATTTGTGATCCTTGGGACTTTGATTTGAACTCTAACATCCATCCTATATACCACAAAAGGGAACACATATTCCGCTCATCCAACAATCACATCATGCCTCAAACGACTCTCATGCGATATTATTTTGAAAATAAACGAAAGATAATAAATAAAAAAAGGTGCCCTCAGGTCTAACCTCTTTTGTCGTCTGTCGAAAGTGCGTTACACGGCCGTCGGAAGGGTTGTTGCTGCCGCAACTTTTCTGGTTCACTAATCCAACGTTTTTCCTCAGTGTTTCGCTGTTTGGGCTGCTGTTTTCATTCCGTTTCGCTGTTGTTTTGCTGCTATTTTTAGGCCACTGTTTTTGTTGTTTAAGGGATTATTTTGGGCATTTTTGGAGGGGATATTGGCTGCTGTTTTTAGTGCAGTTTCAGGCAGTTTTTGGGTTAATTTGGGGACTGTTTTGGGCAGTTTGTTTTCACGTGGAGGACTGTTGTGTGCTTGTTTATTTGTGTGTGTCACGGCTTCTTATGTTTCACTCGGTCGGTGCTAAGGGCTTAGTGCATTAGCTGGCTGAATGTGAGTGGCCTGGTGTGTCTGTTTGTTACGTGCATGGGCTGGGTTGAAGAAGGGGCGTGAGGGTTAACGTGGCTGCATGAGTGGGTTGGTAAGTGTGTGGGGTGCTGGCTGTTTAATGGGTGTGTTTTACGTGGAGATGGGCAATAAGAGCTGCTGAGAGTTGAAGGCTTATACGTGTTTGTGAGAGTGAGACGTGAAGGAGGGCAGGCTGTGTTAGGGCTTATTTGGTGGGTACGTGAGCTGGCTTCTTTGAGAGAGGAACTACTAGGTTATTTGTTGATTTGCTGGATGAAGAGAGGAGATGCGTGTTGAGTGTGGGCTGAGTGAGAGAACAGCCGTGAGCTTGTTTGTGTATGCAGGTTGGTTTCTTGAGGGGCAGATGTTGATGCGTGGAGATAGGGTTGCTACGTGGGCTATGAAGGGTTTATGATGTGTTTTTTGTGAGAATCAGCCAGGGTTGAATGTGTGGGTTAAGGGTTCTTTTTATAGGCTAAGGGAGAGGTTTACCTTGTTGGAGAAGGAATAGAATTTGTGTATTAATTGGGAGATATTTTTAATTATTATGTGATAGGGAAAATCTTTAATTAGGGGAATTGATTTGGTTTGTTCTTTTTAATTAAGGATATGATTTATTTAAATTGGTAGGTGATTTAATTAAATTAGGAATGTGATTTATTTTAATTAGGAATGTTCTTTATGGAATTTAATTTGAATCTTTTAATTTGGGAAAGGAATTTAATTTGTGACATGTGCTTTAATTTAATTTAGTTGGATTTATTTAGTTTAGGAATGTGATTTAATTTAATTTAATTTAAGTTTAATTTAATTGGTTTTAATTTAATTTGTGACATGCATTTTAAATGTTTTAATTATTTTGGATTGGGCTTGGTGTGTTTAAAAACAGAGGTCCAACAAGCGAACCCGAAGCGAAACAAGCGAGTTAAATCTGACAAAATGCTAATTTCCAACTTTACCCTTCCAACGTCTGTTTCCCGCGGCTTTCACAACTTAAGAGGTAGTGTCTCCATACGAGACTCATCATCAGGTTTATATGCAAAAATGCAGTGTCTACAGTCCCCCCCATTTTGATGGGACTTGTGCAGTGTGTGACAATGACAATCCTATCAAAGTTATGCAATGCATTTTTACTTACCTGGCTTGCCAGCTGCCGCTTAACTTGCCCGCTGCTTCGAACTGAGTTTGATGATGTGGTGAGGTGCCGCGACCTCGAGGTTCATCCCTGCAAGATGCTGCGATCTCTAAGAATCACTACCGAACTGAACTAATATGATGGCGAGGCACTTCGACCCCTGGGCTTTGTTCCCGAACCATCTGTGGGCTTTGTTCCCGAGTTGTGTAGAGAGTGGGCTTTGTTCCCTGGGCTTTGTTCCCGTTGTGTTGAATGTGATGGCGAGGTGCCTCGACCTCTGGGCTTTGTTCCCGAACCATTGTTGGCTTTGTTCCCGAGCTGAATGTGATGGCGAGGTGCCTCGACCTCTGGGCTTTATTCCTGAACCACCTGTTGGCTTTGTTCCCTGGGCTTTGTTCCCGAACTGAATGTGATGGCGAGGTGCCTCGACCTCAGGGCTTTGTTCCCGAACCACCTGTGGGCTTTGTTCCCGAGCCACCTGTGGGCTTTGTTCCCGAACTGATTTGATGATGGGCCATTCCTGGCGTGCTAAACCCCGTACCTAGGGTGTCGCGGTTGCGTCTCCATACCTAGAGTGTCGCAGAGTTGATGTTGTTATGCCGTTCTCGGCGTGCTAAACTCCGTACCTAGGGTGTCGCGGTTGTGTCTCCATACCTAGAGTGTCGCAGAGTTGATGTTGTTGTGCCATTCTCGGCATACTAACCCCGTACCTAGGGTGTCGCAGTTGCGTCCCCATACCTAGAGTGTCACAGAGTTGATGTTGTTGTGCCATTCTCGGCGTGCTAAACCCCGTACCTAGGGCGTCGTAGTTGTGCCATTCTCGGCGTGCTAACCCCGTACCTAGGGTGTCGCAGTAGTCCACAACCCCGTACCTAGGGTGTCGTAGTGGTCTGAATGCCGTACCTGGCGTGCTAACCCCATACCTAGGGTGTCGCAGTTGCGTCTCCGTACCTAGAGTGCCGCAGTTGTCTGAATGCTAACCCCGTACCTAGGGTGTCGCAGTAGTCCACAATAGTCCACATGCTGTACCTGGCGTGCTAACCCCGTACCTAGGGTGTCGCAGTGGTCTGAATGCAATACCTGGCGTGCTAACCCCGTACCTAGGGTGTCGCAGTTGCATCTCCGTACCTAGAGTGTCGTAGTTGTCTGAGTGCTAACCCCGTACCTAGGGTGTCGCAGTAGTCCATAATAGTCCACATGCCGTACCTGGCTTGCTAACCCCGTACCTAGGGTGTCGCAGTGGTCTGAATGATGTACCTGGCGTGCTAACCCCGTACCTAGGGTTTCGCAGTTGCGTCTCCGTACTTAGAGTGCCGCATTTGTCTGAATGCTAACCCCGTACCTAGGGTGTCACAGTTGTCTGAATGTCGTACCTGGCTGATCTGATATCTCCATACCCGGAGTGATGTACCTGGCAAACTGATCTGATGTCTCCATACCCGTAGTGTCGTACCTGGAAAAAATAATTCTAATAAGGGTGTGGGCTTTGCCCCCATAGTGCCATACCCGGCAAGACTGATTCTGATAACGATGTAGGCCTCGCCCCTAGAGTGCCATACCCGGCAAGACTGATACTGAACTAATGTGGGCCTCGCCCCTAGAGTGCCATACCCGGCAACACTAATACCGATAATGATGTGGGCCTCGCCCCCGGAGTGCCATACCCGGCAAGATTGATACTGATGCTAATATGGGCCTCACCCCAGACTGATGCTGATGTGGGCCTCGGCCCTGGGATTCATTCCTTGGATTCAATCCAAATTCTGACGACGTGGGCTTCGGCCCTGGGATTCATTCTCTGGATTCATTCCAAATTCTGACGACGTGGGCCTCGGCCTTGGGATTCATTCCAAATTCTGACGATGTGGGCCTCGGCCCTGGGATTCATTCCCTGGATTCATTCCAAATTCTGACAACGTGGGCCTCGGCCCTGGGATTCATACCCTGGATTCATTCCAAATTCTGATGATGTGGGCCTCGGCCTTGGGATTCATTCCAAATTTTGACGATGTGGGCCTCGGCCCTGGGATTCATTCCCAAAACTACTGACAATATGGGCCTCGACCTTGGGATTCATTCCCGATGCTGCTGACAATGTGGGCCTCGGCCCTGGGATTCATTCTCGATGCTGCTGATAATGTGGGCCTCGACCTTGAGTTGATACTGATGTGGGCCTCGCCCCAAACTGATACTGATGTGGGCCTCGCCCCTAGACTGAAACTGATGTGGGCCTTGCCCCAAAACTGATACTGACGTGGGCCTCACCCCAAACTGATGTTGGCCTCGCCCCAAACTGATACTGATGTGGGCCTCAACCCCGGGACTCATCCCCAAACGAATAATGATATGGGTCTCGACCCCAAACTGAAACTGATGTGGGCCTCGCCCCCAGATTGATACTGATGTGGGCCTCACCCTAAAACTGATACTAATATGGGCCTCAACCTTGGGACTCATCCCCAAAATTGATACTGATGCGGTCTTTACCACTTTTTCATTTTCTTCAACACCTGCAAATCCAAAACAAAACAATGGGACTCATCCCCAAAATTGAACTTCGTCTTTTTTTCTTTTCTTTTTCTTTTCTCTTTTTTCTTTGTCTTTTTTTCAACACACATACCCTTTAAGGTAGCATTTTTCCTCATGGTGGTCCTAATACTCGCCCATGGGTAGCTTCACGCTTATCGGTTATAAGTGGTTCAATTCTTTTCTTTAGAGACTTTTCTTTCATTTTCAACCATACCACACATCATAACATAAGCAAACCAAGATAGACATCTAAGAAACCGTCATTCACCGACCTACAATTTATTCAACTAGTCACCTTGCCAACTACTCAGGCTTTCACCGCTAAGAACCTATAGTGAAGTGCTTACGAGTCTATCATAGATCAATTATTCAAAGTATCAGATAAAAGCACATCAAGAGTTTATCGTTTCTAAGATTTCTCCCTAAAGCAATCAATTTCATCATCGGACTTATGCCTAACTATTAAGGACTAAAAAGAAACAATTTTTTTTTCTCTTTTTTCTTTCTTTTCTTTTTTCTTTTTTTCTTTTTCTTTTTTTTTTCTTTTTTTTCTTTTGTTTTTGTTTTTTCTTTTTTTTTTGGCCCACCATGGTCTTTCTATCCTTGCCGTAAAATTTTATGTTTCTCGACTTCCTTTTTCCCGATGTCAATGTTTGCTAAACTCTTCTTTGACAAGTCTTATTTTTCCTAACCCAACGAATATCTATGATGGCTTTTAAGACACGGGGGTTAACATGATGCATGTATGCATAAGATGCATGAGATTCGTGTGATGCATGTAATATATAAGCTCATAAGAATTTTACACTAGTTGGCCCATCATCATTTTAGAAACTTTTGGCCCGATTGCCATAAAGCACAGACTCGTCCCAGTTTAAATGGCCCAACAAGCCCATACCTCATGACAACAAGTCCAACTGAATCCAAATGACAATGGTACAAAACATAAAGGAATAATCTCTACTGATCCTACAACTATAGTTCATGCGCGGGTTTACAGGGGTGTAGACAAAAGCCCTCGTCGACGAAGGATTGCCCACAACTAGGTCTCCTCACTCAAGGGTCCGAGTGACCAAGTGAGCGCACCTTTTTTATACCCAAAGGTACGTGCCAACGAGTTATGGTGTGTGACTAACTGTCAATTGAATTTCCCATTGTACATTCCCCAAAGGGAGGGTGGAGCGAGGCTCTCTTAAGTACCAAGCCCCTTAGGCTCTTATCGCTTGGTGACAGGAATAAACAACGAGTCCTCCAAATTAGTCCATCACGGTAGGCTACTAGTACATGATTATCTAGGTGCCTTCACAGCTTTTCCTTATAGAAAGGTAGTGAATGAAGGAAGACACCAAACCATTACCTAGCCTTAAAAGTGCCTTTGATTAAACCCCTTTCAACCTACGGTAGACACAGTTAACTAAAGCACTGTTGGTTTCTAATTAGGTCCCAAAATCATGAAATCAAGTAAGAAATTTGCATGAATACACAAAGGAGTAAAGCGGAATACATACTCACATTGATGGGTTTGATGCTACGAAGAACAAGATGCGTTTTCTGCCTCCCTCCAAGCTCGGCAGTGGCTTCTCCATGCAGTGGGGTGCTCGGTTTCACTGGTTTTTATCCCTCCAAAATTCGGCCATTGATGAACACCATGGAAGCTCCAAAATTGATTCCAAGCTCATGTGTTAGTTTCCCTATCACCTTTGTATAACCCATGTGTGTGCTAGCACTTCTTTTCTTCCTTGCTTCTCCTTTAAATTCGATAACAACCAAAAAATTTGAGAGATGAATCGGCTCCAAGCCGTGTGAGGAAGAAGAGAAAAAGAGAGGGAAAATGGTTTCCAAGAAACCGTGAGAGTGGAGAGAGAATGAGTGAAAAAGAAAAAGTGAAAAATATGCTTTTATATTTTCCAAAATAATAAAGCCATATACCACTTTTTCAATTTTCCAAAGAGTCAAAAGCAAAAGCATAAATGCTTTTCAACTACTACATCAATCAATCAAATCAAGTGACAACTTGTCACATCACTCAAAGTGACTAATGATTTGACGCTTGATGTGACTTGCGATTTGACGCTCGATTTGACTTGCGTGCCGCATTCAAATTCAAAATGTGAATGCGCTCACAAATAATCCCGGGCTCGGGTTCGTTAATTCCAAATTAATGAATTTTCCGTTGCGTCGTAATTAAATGATTACGCCTAGCGAAATCACTATTCATGTCGTTAACGAATTAATTCTAAATTAATTCGTTCGCCCGAATTAAAATCTAATTTTAATTTCGCGTCGAAATCCAATTTCGCATAATATATCAAATATATTATTTTATCGATTAATTCCGAATTAATCGTTCTCTATCTTTAATTAATATTTTGTCCCAGATAAAATATCTCCGTAATTAATCCCAGATTAATTTTCTCTCTCTTCTAATTAATCCTAGATTAATTAACTGCGAGTCATACATCATCGGTGAATCTTCGGAAGCGACCCATGAGATCCCCGGATATGTTGGTAGTAAATACGGTCGTCGGACTATCCGAACACGTAAGTACCTCGTACTACGTTTGTACCGATTTAAAAGACAAGGTTGGCTTCTAGCAAAGCGCCATGCCTACCCAATTCTCCAGAAATATCCTTATAGGAATATGTGATCTATATCAAGCATAGTATACCGAAGTATTGCGTATTTCGATCCAGCATCGGATGATCACGTGCAAGGCCTGGGGCTGGAATTGTGTCTGCCCCGTACGAAGCACATATCGGATGTCTGGCAACTAGTCTCTATAATCGGATATACATGACCTTGTCATAATATCCCGATAGCTCGAGCATTTAAGAGAACAAGTTCCGTATCCTATGTGACCATCATCTCCATATGACTGTAGTGATACTTCCGTCTTAACATCACACCCAACACTCTACGATTCTCAATATTCCCAGCATTGACGTACACATAATCGGTTAAAGCCCTGGACGACCTCAACTAAAGTATATTGATTGTCGTAAGCATTAGCGGTGCAAGTCTCAGGTTAAGACCAAATACACCTACCCTGATTTCGAACTTCCATAGACACATAGTCATACTACCAATGGAATTATGGGGGGGTCTATCCAAAGTGAAGCTGTTTCCCATACCATCGGTAAAACACAACCTCCTATTACACTTGCATGAGTATCATATACCCAAATATATGAGAACTATGTCGTTGTGCCCTCATAAACGCGCATAAGTGTAATACTAGTCTTTTGCGTATTATCGATGTCCAATCTCGATAATACTCTGACTAGGGATATTTAATGATTTATCCTTCGTGGACTGATACTGTCTCATATCATTCTCCGTCCAGGAACAAATCATATGGACCTCTTATCATTTATATATCTAGGTGATCTAATCACAAATGATAAGAGTGCAATCTCCTTTGTCACATAGTTAATTTGTACAACAACACCATGATCTGTACAAATAGTGACGCTATGGGTCATAATTGTCCAACAATCTCCCACTTGGCCTATAGCCAGTCACTCGAGTGCTTGACACCTGAACTATGTACGGTTGGCTCAAATTGTTGAGAAAAGTCTTTCGTCAACGGATTTTTATGAATACATTCTTGATGTGATTTATTCGATCATCACATCGCCACGATGTATGATCTGAATGAATCAGATGAATATCGAAGTATGTATCTGGATCGTTGATGAGACCATTAATTCTTTAGCCTGTGCTGACGCCTAGCTCAGCTGCTAACAGAACTATATCTAATCTAATTAGATTTGTTATTGACCCAGATGGCTTCTATTGCTGCCTCAGCTGCTGCAATTAACCCACATTTTTTGTTTATTCGGTAACAGTATCTTGCTTGGAAGATTTCTAGCTCACTGTACCGTTATTCAAATTGTATAGTACCGTTTGTGACTTTTAGTCGTCTTTATCGGTTATAGGAAACTTGCTACAGTGATCCTAGTCACTTCAAGTTCTCCTTCTCCATAGACTAAGACAGCATCCTTCGTTCTCTAAGATACTAACGGATGTTCTTAACATCAATCTGTGACTATCACTCGGATTGGCCTATTTGTGAATCCATATGCTCAAAGCGTATGAGACACCAGGTCACATACATTTTTCAATGTACGGTTTCTCGGAGAGTATTTTGAAAGCCAAGCTTTCGCCGATAGTTATTTTATGGGAATATCATTTCCAAGAAATGACGTATTATCATTATTTTATAAGACAGCCACTGTCAGTGCGCTCCCACTAACCCTCTTATATACACAAGAATCATTTTCATTTTGAATTAAATCATAAATCATTATGATTACATCAAAACGATAATTCCAAAAACCTAATGCTTACTTTAATCCTGTCACGGATCGAATCACAAGCATTATCCAAATGGATTTACCGTGGCAACAGGTAAAAGGTTGAATCGTAATCAACACAATATTGATGACGATACCTTTCCGTTGAAAGCCTAGCTTTATACGTTGGTATGTTGCCTTCCATGTATGTCTTCCTTGAAGACTCATATAGTACCGATAGGCACAATGCCTTGCGGTACATCAACTAGTATCCAAACATAGTTGATTTACATGGAATCCAATTCGGATTATATGGCACGTTGCCATAATAGGGAGTCGATACCTTGTATCACTGCTTCATACGTAGTCAGTTGGTATTCCTCAATAAGATAGACATCTTTATGAGGTGAGATCAGAAACCCATACCCTAGGTTATATCTAATTCTCTCCGACCTACGCGGTTCTTGTGTATTCGAAGATTAATGGTATAGTTTCATCCTTGATAAACTATTTGTGTTCCATTGAGATTCGGTGCCTTGAACAATATTACTCCGATTTTTTCATCGAGTTTTACTATCCTCCCACTTACCACTGCATATCGGTATTCCTCTTAGGAAAACCGCATGGTGAGCAACAATCTAATTGTTCTCTGGTGAGATGTATAAGTACAATACTTATGGTATCCCTAGGATAACCTACATTTGGCACTTATCCAATTTGGGTTCTTGTTTGGTATCATCCAAACGTATGCCTAGCATACCCAAATTATCAGGAATGAGAAACATGGTTTCTTTCTTGTTCATATCTAATATGTTATCTGTCAAACAGATATTTATGGAACCTTATTCTAAATAAGTTCTTGCACTGGTTAGCGTATCCGTTGAAGGAAATGGTAGCTCAGAGCGACTCGTGATTAACCTTATTATGTCTAACAAAATTCGGTTAATCCTGTTCGGACACACCGTCAAACTGACGTGTTCCGGGAGGAGTCCTCATTTGAAAGAATACCACATTCTTTCAAGTATTTGAGAAACTTATTGCTTAAGTATTTTCCATTACGGTCTTACCGTGACGGTTTAATACTTTAGCCGATCTGTTTGTCTATTTCGTGTCGAAACTTTAAAAGTTTCCGATTTGTGATCTTCAAAAGAAACACATAACCATACGCGATGCCACATCCGTAAAGGTCACAAAATATTCATATCCACATCTAGCCTAGCTAGACATGGGCCTACTTGCTTCACTATGAACTAGGGCTAACAGATCAGTGGCATTGGTATTTTTACCAAGTAAATAGTGTTTTAGGCACTTTGCCCAATAAACTAGATTCGTGGACTTTATTTGAATGACATCAAATTAGTCCTAGTACCCACTCTTCGAAAGTGTGGATATACGATTCTTATTTAATAGTGTCCCTGACAACTATGCCACAATTAGTTTCTTCTGATCAAATCAGTTTGAGCTTATCTATTTGTCATGTTATATATTTGAGATATTATTTATATTCAAAATATAAATGCTGTTATTCACATCTAATGTGTTTATCTCAATATCATCTTTATATAATAAAACACTTTAGTGTTCTAGAATATAAAGGTTCACCCGCAGCGGGTCAAACACTGATATAGAGATAATGTATCTAGTCAAACTAGTTACATTATAACAGTTTCCTAATTTAGGTACAAACCCGATGGTAGTTCCTAAACTTAGGTATCTACGGTTAAATAGCGACTTTCATCCCGTTTCCAATTCGCAGATAAATCTCTAATGATGTCAGTATCTTGTTCAAAACAGATTCTGAACATCAATACATATATATTTTATGTACCACACTAAGTATCTAAAATCTAATTTTAATACTAGCTGTGAACATAATTATGACAATCATATTTGAAGTCAGAGCCTTGCTCGTCTTCAATTCCTTCTTGGGATATCTCCTTTATCTTCCCAGAAGATTATAATGATTTTGCCTTTGCCATTTTCAACATTCCAGTAGCCTTTGGCCAAGCCTCGGGTTTCTAGAATATCGAAGTAAGATGCGCCTTGCGCTACTTGCCTTATTGCGAAGTTTGACTTTATCTCCTTGAGAATAGTCATTAATTCTCCAAGAATTATTTATTGCAATTTAGTATTTCAAAGATCTAAAATAGATCCATGAAAATCCTTCAATTTCAGTATCATATTTTAAGGATCTAATCCTTAGTTCTGATTCAGAAATTAAGGAGTCTACCATGACAAGCTTAATGGATTAAGCGCTAAAGTTTTCATTACATGAATATTCCAAGTATCATGTTCCACTTATTTGCTTAACTCCTAGCTTAGGCATAATATATTATTTTATCAAATAAAATGACTTATTATTAGTTTCCAGGACCATCCTCAAACTTTATTCCCATTTTGAAAATTAAACTATTTAAACACATTTTCCCCAGGATTATGTTTTAAATGCCAATCTTTCAATTATATCTTGATTCTAATAGTCCAACTATTTAATCAACGATTTGTGGTACTTTGTATTATATTGATTATTATAGTCCAACTATACAATCAAATATAATTTAAATTAATTAACCTCAATTACATTGATTACTATAATCCAATTATAAAATCAAATGTAAATTGAAATTAATTAATTCAAATATATTGATTACTATAATCCAATTATATAATCAACTATAATACAGTCCAACTGTTTATTAAAACAACAATTTAAATATTAGTCCAACTAATATATTAATCTAACGACAAAATAATTTGTGATTGAGCGTGTATGGCAAGTAATTAAACGAATATTGCAAATTCAATTCTTGCATCCCACTATTTTTCGGCGAGCCTCTAACCCTCTGTCGAGTACTAGGGAAACCGTGTTTCCTAGTGGGCTAGGATCCCGTTAAATATCACACAATCTTGACTTTGGCCAACAAATTGTATGATAATTAACTAGGTAGATCTCTAAGATCAATTGGATCCAATCCAATTCCTAGATCCGGTAGGGGAACGTCCAAGTCCGAAACATATATCATATATATGCCAATACATCCAATGTATTACCTAACCTTTTTCCTCTGAATCAACTAAGCCTTGGCTTTGGCACAACAAACTTAGTGATCCCAGTTAAGCGCGACCCATTGACCATGGAAAGCTTCGTAATCAATGTCGATGGACAAGAAGTGGTTTTGACTTTGGCCAACAAACTACAACTTGGACAAGACACTGATATGGAACAAAGCTCTCGTGATTCAAACACATCCTCGACGGACAAAGGCCTTGACTTTGGCCAACAAACCAATGCCGTCTTGGATATTGAGTAAGAATCACTCAATGGAAGGAAAGACGCTTAATATTGAACGAGGGTTTTTCGCGTGCAAATTGGCAACCAGTTTATTATCTTTGTTAAGGTCTCATCATCATACACCCTTAAACATGCATTCTAAACACATAATAAAGCGTATATGAAATAAAATAATAATGATATGCGGATGGATACTTTACATTGATCCTAGATCAAATCTCTCATTTTCTCTCTCCAAAGCTACCACATGTATTTACTTCTACCCGTTACACTACACTTCTAAAGAAACCTCATTTACATTGAGGGGAATAAGTGAGAAGAGAATACAAAGAGTATAGAGGTGATAAGGCTGGACACGCAGGTCCAATTAATAAATCAAATTTATTACAATTTCCAAAATTGTCCCACCCGACTAATATCCATCCGATATACATTATTCATGCATCGCAACCATGTATTCACACAAGCATGTTATCAATCAATCTAATCCAATTAATTAATCTGATAATTAGTGATCATCCAATGTTCAAACAACGATTTGATTTTTGTGCGAGTCAAACTCGTTTTGCGAATAAGTACTCAAAGACAAATTCTTGAATTAAATTAAATTACATAATTAAATCCAATTTAATACGCATTTAATTCTAATTCACTATTTAATTCCAAATTAAATATTACACTTTTATTAACGAACCTTTACGATTTAAATTCCAAATTCAATCGTTACGGGTCTCAAAGCCTGATTAACGTCCAACGTTTATTTAATTAAAGTCCAATGGGCTTTTAATTAATTTCTTTAAGGCGTGGAATTTTGGTCAACTCGGGTCAAACCGATAACCAAAGTCAAATCCGGGATTTACCCCATAAGCCCAGAAATCAATTTTGGCCCATTAGGCCCAATTAAATAATTAAGGTCCATTAAGTCATAATTGGACTTTATGGATGCGATTTTAGGCCCTATTGGATCCAACCAAATTGGCCTAAACCTAACTTGGTACAACCAAGCCCAAAAGCCCAATTACAACCTTTAAGGCCCAATTTCCAAAATAAGCCCAAATAATTAACTTATAAAATTCCAAATTCCATAATTAATTAACCTAAGTGTAATAGACAATTAATCACCCAATTACATTTCTAAAACATCAATTAGCCTAATTAATCATGCACTTTAACAACAATAGTGTCCAACACAATTTAATCAAAATCAAACCCAATTTACATGCTTAAAGTCTCGGCAATTAGGGATTTTTCCAATCCAATTCGGTTTCAATCCAATTGAATCCACAATCATCATTTCCCAAATCAATTCAACAACTCATCCAATGAATCAAAAACAAAAAATCACAATGATTTCATGTTACATTGAATTCGGCCAAGCCACTTTAAAGGGAAAATTGTTCCAAATCAAAATTCAATCCAATTGAACTTCAAAAAAACATTACCCAATTATTTTAAGTCATCCAATGATCAAAAACAGAAAATTACCAAGACATTAGGGTTCTTTAATTTTGGGCCATGCCCAAAAATTTTGGGAAAATTTGATCCAGCCAAATTTCTTGAAATTGATCATGCACAACATCAATTCAACCTCATTCAAGCATACTTAATCAAACAATTCAACCAATTCATGCTCAAATCGAGTTTACACAATTTTAACCCTAACTTTTTCATGCTTGATCAAAGCTCTGATACCATTGTTGGTTTCTAATTAGGTCCCAAAATCATGAAATCAAGCAAGAAATTCGCATGAATATACAAAGGAGTAAGGCGGAATACATACTCACATTGATGGGTTTGATGCTACGAAGAACAGATGCGTTTTCGCCTCCTCCAAGCTCCAAGCTCGGCAGTGGCTTCTCCATGCAGTGGGGTGCTCGGTTTCACTGGTTTTTGTCCCTCCAAAATTCGGCCATTGATGAACACCATGGAAGCTCCAAGCTTCAAGCTCCAAAATTGATTCCAAGCTCATGTGTTAGTTTCCCTATCACCTTTGTATAACCCTTGTGTGTGCTAGCACTTCTTTTCCCTTCCTTGCTTCTCCTTTAAATTCGGTACAACCAGAAAATTTGAGAGATGAATCGGCTCCAAGCCGTGTGAGGAAGAAGAGAAAAAGAGAGGGAAAATGGTTTCCAAGAAACCGTGAGAGTGGAGAGAGAATGAGATGAAAAGAAAAAGTGAAAAATATGCTTTTATATTTTCCAAAATAATAAAGCCATAACCACTTTCTCAATTTTCCAAAAAGTCAAAAGAAAAAGCATAAATGCTTTTCAACTACTACATCAATTAATCAAATCAAGTGACAACTTGTCACATCACTCAAAGTGACAAATAATTTGACGCTTGATGTGACTTGCGATTTGACGCTCGATTTGACTTGCGTGCCGCACTCGAATTCAAAATGCGAATGCGCTCGCAAATAATCCCGGGCTCGGGTTCGTTAATTCCAAATTAACGAATTTTCCGTTGCGTCGTAATTAAATGATTACGCCTAGCGAAATCACTATTCACATCGCTAACGAATTAATTCTAAATTAATTCGTTCGCCCGAATTAAAATCTAATTTTAATTCCGCGTCGAAATCCAATTTCGCATAATATATCGAATATATTATTTTATCGATTAATTCCGAATTAATCGTTCTCTCTCTTTAATTAATATTTTATCCCAGATAAAATATCTCCGTAATTAATCCCAGATTAATTTTCTCTCTCTTCTAATTAATCCTAGATTAATTAAGTGCGAGTCATACATCATCGGTGAATCTTCGGAAGCGACCCATGAGATCCCCGGATATGTTGGCAGTAAATACGGTCGTCGGACTATCCGAACACGTAAGTACCTCGTACTACGTTTGTACCGATTTAAAAGACAAGGTTGGCTTCTAGCAAAGCGCCATGCCTACCCAATTCTCCAGAAATATCCTTATAGGAATATGTGATCTATATCAAGCGTAGTATACCGAAGTATTGCGTATTTCGATCCAGCATCGGATGATCACGTGCAAGGCCTGGGGCTGGAATTGTGTCTGCCTCGTACGAAGCACATATCGGATGTCTGGCAACTAGTCTCTATAATCGGATATACATGACCTTGTCATAATATCCCGATAGCTCGAGCATTTAAGAGAACAAGTTTCGTATCCTATGTGACCATCATCTCCATATGACTGGAGTGATACTTCCGTCTTAACATCACACCCAACACTCTACGATTCTCAATATACCCAGCATTGGCGTACACAGAACCGGTTAAAGCCCTGGACGACCTCAACTAAAGTATATTGATTTTCGTAAGCATTAGCGGTGCAAGTCTCAGGTTAAGACCAAATACACCTACCCTGATTTCGGACTTCTATAGACACATAGTCATACTACCAATGGAATTCTGGGGGGGATCTATCCAGAGAGAAGCTGTTTCCCGTACCATCGGTAAAACACAACCTCCTATTACACTTGAATGAGTATCCTATACCCAATTATATGAGAACTATGCCGTTGTTCCCTCACAAACGCGCACAAGTGTAATACTAGTCTTTTGCGTATTATCGATGTCCAATCTCGATAATACTCTGACTAGGGATATTTAATGATTTATCTTTCGTGGACTGATACTGTCTCATATCATTCTTCGTCCAAGAACAAATCATAGGGACCTCTCATCATTTATATATCTAGGTGATCTAATCACAAATGATAAGAGTGCAATCTCCTTTGTCACATAGTTAATTTGTATAACAACACCATGATCTGTACAAATAGTGACTCTATTGGTAATAATTGTCCAACAAGCACAAATTACAATCACTAGAAAACATTATTTCAGGGCCAATTATCTAAATCCCCAGTGGAGTCGCCAGACTGTAGGACTCAGAAGTCGGCGACGCTGTTCTAGGCTCGCGGCCGAGTTGGGAGTATGGAATAGCTCGCGGGGAACTAAACCGGAGAAATAACATGGAGTCGCCACCCCCGGTTTGAACTGGGAAAATGTGATTTAAGCCCGCACTCACCCCTCGCAAGGGAAGACCTCAAACCATTGGGTTCAGAATGGTCCCTTACTTATGTCACTTGTGATGATATGATTTGTGCAATAAACTAACCGAATCTACTCAACATGTATGCTCAAGGGTCACTTAGGTCTAATATGCATTCATCAAAATAACTCATAATCTAAGTTTGCATGCTCGAAAATAAGTCTTTAAACGGAAAACACGCAATATCACACAATGAGCACATTGAGCCATTAAACCAAAACAAATAAATAACTATTTAAACATAATCATAAATTAAACAAAATATCATGCATAAAATAACGTAATCATGCTTTGAAAATAAATAATAAACTAGGCTAACTCATGCTTAAATAACAAATAAATAATCTACGGACTATAACATGCTCAAATACAAGTTTGGATGAGACGAAATACGTGTCTCTTAAGTGGTACGTGGTTTTGTATCCCGAGTACAAACCGCACTACCGTCCATTCGGATTCGGCTACGGAATTTACGTCCGGGTTTCCATCCTATATACCACAAAAGGGAACACATATTCCGCTCATCCAACAATCACATCATGTCTCAAACGACTCTCATGCGATAATATTTTTAAAATAACCAAAATAAACGAAAGATAATAAATAAAAAAATGTGCCCTCAGGTCTAACCTCTTTTGTCGTCTCTCGAAAGCGCGTTACACGGCCGTCGGAAGGGTTGTTGCTCCGTAACTTTTCTGGTTCATTAATCCAATGTTTTCCCTCATTGTTTCGCTGTTTGGGCTGTTGTTTTCATTCCGTTTCGCTGCTGTTTTGCTGCTGTTTTTAGGCCACTATTTTTGTTGTTTAAAGGACTGTTTTGGGCGTTTTTGGAAGGGATATTGGCTGCTGTTTTTAGTGCAGTTTCAGGCAGTTTTTGGGTTAATTCGGGGACTATTTTGGGCAGTTTGTTTTCACGTGGAGGACTATTGTGTGCTTGTTTATTTGTGTGTGTCACGGCTTCTTACGTTTCACTCAGTCGATGCTAAGGGCTTAGTACGTTAGCTGACTGACTGTGAGTGGCCTGGTGTGTCTGTTTGTTACGTGCATGGGCTGGGTTGAAGAAGGGGCGTGAGGGTTAACGTGGCTGCATGAGTGGGTTGGTAAGTGTGTGGGGTGCTGGCTATTTAATGGGTGTGTTTTACGTGGAGAGGGGCAATAAGGGCTGCTGAGAGTTGAAGGCTTGTACGTGTTTGTGAGAGTTACACGTGAAGGATGGCAGGCTGTGTTAGGGCTTATTTGGTGGGTACGTGAGCTGGCTTCTTTGAGAGAGGAACTACTAGGTTATTTGTTGATTTGCTGGATGAAGAGAGGAGATGCGTGTTGAGTGTGGGCTGAGTGAGAGAAGAGCCGTGACCTTGTTTGTGTATGCAGGTTGGTTTCGTGAGGGTCGGGTGTTGATGCGTGGAGATAGGGTTGCTACGTGGGCTGTGAAGGGTTTATGATGTGTTTTTTGTGAGAATCAGCCATGGTTGAATGTGTGGGTTAAGGGTTCTTTTTATAGGCTAAGGGAGGGGGTTTACCTTGTTGGAGAATGAATAGAATTTGTGTATTAATTGGGAGATATTTTTAATTATTATGTGATAGGGAAAATCTTTAATTAGGGGAATTGATTTGATTTGTTCTTTTTAATTAAGGATATGATTTATTTAAATTGGTAGGTGATTTAATTAAATTAGGAATGTGATTTATTTTAATTAGAATGTTATTTATGGAATTTAATTTGAATCTTTTTATTTGGGAAAGGAATTTAATTTGTGACATGTGTTTTAATTTAATTTAATTGGATTTATTTAGTTAGGAATGTGATTTAATTTAATTTAATTGGTTTTAATTTAATTTGTGACATGCATTTTAAATGTTTTATTATTTTGGATTGGGCTTGGTGTGTTTAAAAACAGAGGTTCTACAACGAACCCAAAGCGAAACAAGCGAGTTAAATCTGACAAAATGCTAATTTCCAACTTTACCCTTCCAACGTCCGTTTCCCACGGCTTTCACAACTAAAGAGGTAATGTCTCCATACGAGACTCATCATCGGGCTTATATGCAAAAATTCAGTGTCTACACCAGGCAACGCCTCTGGTGCAAGTTCCGTACCCAGGAAAACTACCCAAATCAGTTCAAGTCATTCCAGTTTCACCCAAACGCATTAGAGGCTACCCTATAAACCCCGTATCAACTCGTATGTTTGTGATACACTTTGATATGTGAATGATACCTCAAAGTGATATCACTATTAGAACAAACAAATTTTAGACTGATTCCGTAGTACATTTCTTAATCCGTTTCTAATCCAGTCTATCCAATGTAGATCATCGCATGAACCAGAGTTTTCCCAGCAAGCGAGTGATGCCAGTCAGACTTCCAAACAGTGAATGGATATTTTCTCTTTTACTGGATTTTCTTTTTGTATTTTCTTATCGGACTTATTTTTTTACGTTCTAGGGCGTTAGATTTCCTTTATCACAATTATTTCATGAAATTTATGTTTTAAGTTATGTTTTAGAAATAAACATTTTTTTATTTAAGATAGATTTAATGGTTTTTTGGAGCATCGGGGAAAAACCCACCCCAGTATGTAACTGATGCAGTTGGAATTGATGGATAGAGAACAAGTGCACATTTAGAGGACTGAGGGGACGACGATAGGTAACGCCCCTAGATCCTAGTTTAGGACTAAGGGGACGGCGATACGTAACGCCCATAGACCCTAGTTTCAGGGTAAGGTAGCAGCATGGATCAACACTTCCGGCTTTAGTTCAGTGGCTTGGGGGACGGCGGTACGTAACGTCCTAAGAACACCAGTTTCAGGGACATTAATGGCATGCTTTGGGGGACAGCGATACGTAACGCCCTCATACGTCAAGGTTTTCAGAGACAGATCAGTTTTTTAGAAAATAGTTTTCAGAAAACAGTTTTCAGAGAACAGATTTTAGAAAAAGTTTTCAGAGTAGATAATTCAGACCCAAGTTTTCGAAACCATATTTTCAAAAGCAGATTTTCAGAAAGATAAGTTTTCAGAAAGAATCTCAGAGATTTCAGTCAGAAAAAGAGTTTTTAGTAATAAACTGCTTCTTGAACTTTGGTTTTAGAATCAAATGTTTTTATAACAATATTTAGTTTTTCGTCCACTCACTTAGATCATACAGCGATCTAACCCCCCACTCCCAGTTTTCTGTGGTTGCACATAATCTCGGAGGGTGACCTCGAGAGGATGGATACTGATGCAGTCATTAGGGTTGGAGTCCACCAGTACGAGTTAGACAAGGTGTGAGTCAGTCAGAGTCTAATTAAATTTATGTATTAGTTTTTTACTGTAATAGTCGATGTTAAAGTATGTGTTATCGAGTATAGTCATTGATGTTAAGTTTATATGTTATGTTTTTAACTTGGGCTACGTTCCCATACTTAAGGTATTTAAATAAAGAAAATAATATTAGTATATGTTCAAGGTTTGAAAGTCAGAGGCTTATGGGGGTTAGTACGGCCTAGCCCCTGCCGGTAACATCTCCCAAATCGGGGATGTTATAAGGAGTATCTTCCTTAAGTGTTGATTCGGTACTTGAACGTTAGAATGCTTAAGTCTTTCTATTACGAATAGAAAGATTAAAATTCATAATGGTTATGAATAAATCATTCATTAGAGAACAAATGGTACTTAAGGTAAAAATAATTAGAGGGGTATAACGGACATTATGACCCGGCTCTAAGTACGAGATACTCATGAATGGCCAATCTGTATGTAATGACTATATCGATGGACACCAACGTTGTTCGACTTAAATTATCTATCTGCGGCAATGAGAGTGCAGTTTCAGATTTTTAGTGGAATAACCCGGAGTTATCAATTCAGAATAATTAATTAAGAGCTTAATTAATATTCTGAGATTATTGGAACTCGGAACCGTAGGTCCATTTGGTCCACGTGCTAGCTCGATATACTATAGCCATTTATCTTTGAAGAAATTCGAAATTTGCAAGTTATTATTGAAGAAGACAAAGTTTAAAATATATAGGATAAGTCAAATTTACTAAAATGCCATTCAAAAGGTAAAAAGACCAAAAGGTCATAAAACTACCCAATGGATACATAAAGCTAAAGCCCTAAGTAGTCATTTACTAAATATTACAAATATCCCCTCCAAGATCTTTATGCAAGTGGCAAAAAGATCAAAAAGAAAAAGTCAACAAAAGTGGCATCATTTCTAAAGAATGCCTAATAGGTCCTTTAACAAACTAACTAACTTAGTTCTAATCCAATTTGACCCAATTGATCTAGCTAACTAAGTTAAAAATAACCTAACTAGAGTCAACATGTCAAGCAAAAGGTTTCTAGATGAGGACTATATGACGAAGTTTAAACATCGAAGTAAAGTATTACTCGAGGAGTTACTTACTAGTTCCACCAGCACACTATCATTAACGACAGTTGACAAACACATAACACCTTCGACATTTGAGTGTCAGATGCAAGTTTTTCGGAATGATCTTCCACTCAGACGTAGTGGGAGGGTTATACGACAACCTGATCACTATCTAGGAGTTGGAGAGGAACAAGTTGTCACTTCCAGTGATGGTGTAGATGATCCATTGACCTATCATAGTGCAATAAATGATTTTTACAAAGAGGAATGACTCAAATCCATGAACCTCGAGATGAAGTCTATGTACTCCAACTTAGTCTGGGAACTTGTGGACCAACCCGATGAGGTAAAACCCATAGGTTGCATGTGGATATATAAGAGAAAGAGGGGAGCAGATGGGAATGTACAGACCTTCAATACTAGGTTAGTGGCCAATGGTTATACCCAAAAAGAGGGAGTTGACTATGAAGAAACTTTCTCGGCAGTAGCTATGCTCAAACACATCCGTATTATTATGTCCATTGCTGCATATTATGACTATGAGATGTTGCAAATGGAAGTCAAGACTGCATTCTTAAATGGAAATCTTGATGATTGTATCTATATGGTACAACCAGAAAGGTTCATAACCCAAGGTCAAGAACAAAAGGTTTGCAAGCTGCAAAGGTCCATTTATGGACTTAAGTAAGCATCTCGATATTGGAACATAAGATTTGATACCATGATCAAGTCTTATGATTTTGAGTAGAATGTTGATGAACCTTCTACATACAAGCTCATCATTAACGAGAAAGTGGTTTTTCTTATTTTATACGTTGATGATATTTTACTCATTAGGAATGATGTAAAGATATTATCAGACATGAAAACCTGGCTAACTAACCAATTCCAAATGAAAGATTTGGGAGAGGCCAGTTATGTTATTCGGATCCAGATTTTTTGGGTATAGGAAACAGCTTTCCTTAGCACAGCGAAAGTTTCTATTATGGGCACCGACTCCGGTATGGATTTTTAAAATTTTCTTTTCCTTCTCCTTTGTTGAAACCGAAAACCAACCACTTCATGAATTTCCTTTGAGATCCGACAGTATGATCAACCACTTGATCTTTCAAACTATGTCTCGAAACCAACAAATCGAAGAGTGGGCTTCACTCACAAAGATCAACTTCTAAACTTTTTAGAGAATTATAAAATCAAACTCTAAACTATTTAAAGAAATTATGTTGTCATAAAATAATTTTGGCTTTAAGAAAGATATTATGAAGAAGATCAAATATCTAATTCTGTCTTATTTTTCTTTCTATTCTCAACAATTGATAAAATAGAATTTTTCTCTCAACATTTAAGAAAAAATTCTGGATTTTCTTTTTCTCTTAAACATTCTCAACGATTGTGAATGAATGAATTTTCTCTATCTCTCTCAATCTCACTTGTGTGAATGAAAAACCTTGTGAATGAGTGGAGATGGTAGAGATAATATATTTCTTCCAAAAGCCAAACACATTTGTCATTAAGCATCTAATGCTTTCTTGCAATGGCAAACATATTAATGTGAAGGCCATACCAAAGCATAAGATGTCTTTCGCTAATGAAAAACCATTAGGTGTATACATCACACCTAATAGACATAATAACTTGGAGAGCATGGCAAGTTATATGCCTTTGTCTCCAATATAAATAAAAAATCATTATCTTAATAATGATTTAATTACCTAAATTATGATGTCATAATTATCTCATAATTATTACAGACTTGATTATCTTATAATCACAATTTGATTATCTCATAATCAAATAATTCTTGAAAACATTATATCAAACAAATTTAATATAGTTTTTATTTGTGACAAAATATATTATTAATCTTTTAATAATATATAAATATTATGTGAGCATATTATTATACAATCTAATTATATTAGGTTTCCTACAATTAATCGAGCTAGCATGGGGACTAAAATGGACCTACGATTCCGAGCTCCAATAATCCCAAAATATTAATTAAACCAGTTAATCAAATATTACGAATTATTAACTCCGTGTTATTCCACTAAAAACTCGAAGTTGAACTCTCGTTACCGTAGATGGAAAATATAAGCCGAACAACTTTGGTGTCCATCGATATAATCACTACATATGGATATAGCCTTTCACGAATATCTCATAATTAAAGATGGATCATAAGTCTGTTAAACCCCTCAAAATATTTTGTCTCTTAAGCACCACTGATTCTATAATGAACAATTAATTCATAATAATTATGAATATAAAACTTTCTATTCGTAATAAAAGAGTTGAGCGCTCAAATTGTTCAAGTCCTGAATCAACTCTTAAAAGAGATATTCTTCTACTTCTCGTAACAAGGAGTGAATTCCATGTCTATGTAAAGCATTCTCAGCTACACACCAAACCATATCCCCAAAATACTTAGTTATTGGTCGAGAATATTATACCAACCTCACCTAATCAAATGACATATCCTGCCATACATGAGTTCGTAGTACACTCAGTATTAAAATCAAATCCATACATGACCATCTAATATATAAAATGAATTTCTTCGGTTAACGGATATTTAAAGATATTCATTTTTATCTGAGTCCAGTCCTATATAATAACATCATACAAGGTGCCTTCATTCCCATGTCACCACATGAATGATCCCGGATCAAGGTCGTCATACAAGTATAGAATAGACCGCAACTATAGATAGACCACAAACAAAGTACCATTTGTTTGCTCTCTGTGGACTATTTAGATTACTAACTTCAGACTTAAATCCTCTTGTGCATCAAACATACATTAAGTCTGAAAATACAAGAGTATTCAAGGTAAATAAGACAATTAGACAATATGTTATTTTAATTCAAACAACTTTGATAAATGAATAATGCATTTATCATTACAATAATCAATTCTTTTTACAATACATCAAGCTCTAGGGCATATATCCCAACAATCTCCCATTTGGACTATAGCAAATGGGACATGTCATGTAATCCTAAACCATTTAGGTGACCTTCAAAAACTTTAGCCGATAAGATCTTTCTAAATGGATCAGCAAGGTCATCTGCGGATGGAATCTGTGTGACAGTGACATCTCATCTATGCACTATTTCTCTGATGAGATGATATTTTCTCTCAATATTCTTACCCCTCTTGTGGCTTCTTGGTTTTTGGAATTCGCCACTACACCACTTATTGTAATAAAGTGTGGGTGGTTTATCCGTATCTGGAACAACTTCCAGATCTGTAAATAACTTACGGAGCCAGACTACTTCCTTTGCTGCTTCACAAGCTGCTACATATTCAGCCTCCATAGTGGAGTCGGAAATACAAGATTGTTTTATTCTCCTCCATACTATAGCTCTACCAACTAGGGTGAACACTAATCCAAATGTTGATTTCCTATAATCGACATCCATCTGAAGATCAGATTCAGTATATCCTCTCAGGATCATACCCTTACTAGAATATACAAGCATATAATTTCTCGTTCTCTTAAGATACTTGAGAATATGTTTCACCGCCACCTAATGATCTAATCCTTGGTTGGATTGAAATCTACAGACTACTCCCACTACAAAGAAGATGCCTGGTCTTGTGTATAACATAGCATACATAAGACTTCCAACTACTAAAGCATATGGAATATGCTGTTAGTGTTCCTAGAACATGCCAATGATCTCTAAGAGTGATTCGTGTGTGAATTTTACCAAATGAAGTTGCAGAATGCTTACATTGGTTAGGATGAATTTGAAAACTTTTTATTCTTTGTTGGAAGCTCCAAATCTTTGATTTGAATTCCAAACTGAAGGGTAAGTTTCCATATCACCTTATTTTGACTCTTAATGTGCTAGCAATGAAGAATTTTACAACAAGATTCCATGGAGAAGAGGAAGCATGCTCGCCAATTTGGAAGAAGGAGAAAGGAAGTGTTTTTGTTATTTTTGTTTCTAAAACAAAAGTGTTACACAAGTTGACTTGTCAAAAATGTGTAAATGCATTTCCAAAGGCTAAAACAAAAACAAAGTGTGTTGGAGAAGCTACCATAAAAGCTCTCAACCACTTCCATCAACTTGAATGACTAGTGATGTAAGTTGGTGGGTCCCACACTTAAATTCAAAATTCAAGTTGGGTGAGACTACACACTTCGGGCTCGGGTTCGTTCAATCCGACTAAACGAATTTTCCGTTGTGACTTAATTAAATCCAATTTAATTAAATAACAATGCCTCGCAAAATTATTACGAAAGTCGCAAACGAATTAATTCTAAATAAATTCGTTCGCTAGAATTAAAATCCAATTTAATTCCGCATTGAAATCCAATTTCAATTAATATATCTAATATATTATTTTAGCCCAATAATTAAATTAAATAGTAAAATCAAATTTCACTATTAAATTTACTTTGCCGATTAATTCCAAATTAATCGCGTTCTCTCCTCTCGACGAATTTAATCCCAGATAAATTCTCGACGCAATTAATCCCAAATTAATTCTTTCTCTGATAATTAATTGTTAGAGATATGCCCTATACCTAACTTGTGGATGGGCTATATGTACATGTATTTGTAATATTTTCATTAATTAATAAAATGGCAATCTTTATTATACGTGTCTTACATAACTTATATGAATCATCAAACTGTAATAAAGCCATTGGAGTAATAAGACGATGCCTTCCACGCCTTATGAGAATCATTACTCTTAAATGTTCCTAGTCATAGTTTTATGAATAATATGGGCGTTCACAAAGCGGAGAGACTAGCATGATGATATGATCCGCCCCTTAAGTGGGGTAGCCGATCTTATAGGTACTAGCGGAGATCCGCTTGGTGTATCACATGGATGCATGAGTTTCTCGTGTCCATCAAACTGACCGCCGAAAGTTTTCATATGGAGTGTTTATCCCATGTGTATATGAGAACTTTCATGTATCAATTATATGACTAGTCCTTAGACTTGAGGTCCTTACAATCTTATGTATGGATCAAATAACTTTGGCATTCTCCTTCGCCGGTTCAAAAGATCCGGTCATAAGGGTATGATTGGGTCATTTGTTGAAACACATGAAGTTAGTAAAGATACTGTTGATAAATTCTAAGGTCCCAAGATCAAATCAAGACATGAAATAATGTGTGAACACACCAACGGAGGTAGCGGAATACTCACATTGATCGGTTATGTCGATTTGAAGATGAATCATGCCAAAAACGTACTGCCTTGGTAAGCTTACTGCAACCAGTCCATGCTCACTGCAAAACAGAAATTTGAGTGAAGAAATTGAGCTCCTAGCTTCGTTGGATGGATCCCGGCTCATGGTTGAACCTCCCTACCACCTTCGCAAGACTTGTAAGTGTGCTAGCACTTGAATTTTCACCATGAAAATCCACTCTTGCTTCCCTATTGTTCACGTTTTTGTGATGAAAAACAGTGAGCAGTTTGCCCCATTTGGGCGTGAGAGAAGAGAGGATTTGAGAGAGATAGAATTGTGTGTTGTATTAAAATTGATTTACCAAAAATCAATTTATATTTATGCCATAATTTTCATTAAATTAATAATAAAATTATGACACATAACATGCAATGGCTTAGAGTGTCAAACACTCAAACTCCATGCAATGACTTTGAGTGCAATGTACACAATCTACATGCAAAGCATTAGAATGACATGTGTCATGTGGGCCCCACACATTTCCAAATGAAATTGGGCCCACGTGCACTCACGCGTTCGGGTTCGATATTTCCGAAATACCGAGCTTACGTCGCGACGTTAATTAAATCGAATTTAAATAAATAATTGCGCCTAGCGAAATTATTATTTACGTCGCTAACGAATTAATTCTAAATTAACTCGTTTGCCCGAATTAAAATCTAATTTTAATTCCGCGTCGAAATCTAATTTCGTCTAATATATCGAATATATTAATACATCGATTAATTCCGAATTAATCGTTCTCTCTCTTTAGACGACATTTTATCCCAGATAAAATATCTCCGTTATTAATCCTAGATTAATTTTCTCTCTCTCTCTGTATAATCCCAGATTATTCAAGAGTGCGAGTTGTGCGTCATCGGTGGATTATCGGGAAGCGACCCATGAGATCCCCGGATAATCTGGCAGTAAATACGGTCGTCGGAGTATCCGAATCACGTACGTACCAAGTACTACGTTCTACCGATTTACGAGACAAGGTCGACTCCTAGCAAAGCACCAAGTCTACCTAATTCTCCGGACATATCTATTTAAGAATATTAAGATCTGTATCAAGCGTAGTATACAAATGTATTGTGCATATCGGCCCAGTATCGGATAATCACGTGCTAGGGCTGGGGCTGGATAAGTGTCTGCCCCGTCCGAAACACATATGTCGGATGTCTGGTAACTAGTCTCTATAATCGGATATTCATGACCTGGTCATAATATCACGATTGGATGCGCATCACTTTAAGAGCACTAATACCGTATCCTGCGTGACATCATCTCCAATATGACTGAGTGATACTTCCGTCTTGACATCACATCCAATACACTACGATTCTCAATATACCCGGCATTGGCGTACACAGAACTAGTTACAGTCCTAGACGACCTCAACTAAAGTATATCGATTGTCGTAAGCATTAGCGATGTAAGTCTCAGGTTAAGACTATACACACCTACCTTGATTTCGGCCTCCCATAGACACATATTCATAATACCAATGGGATTCCGAGGGGTCTATCCAGAGCGAAGCTGTTTCCCGTACCATCGGTGAAACACGACCTCCTATCGCACTTGCATAAGTATCCAACACTTATATATATGAGAACTATGCCGTTGTGCCCTCACAACGCACACAAGTGCAATACTAGCCTATTCCGCATTATCGATGTCCAGTCTCGATAATACTACGGCTAGGGATATTTAATGATTAATCCTTCGTGGACTGATACTGTCTCATATCATCTCAATCCAGGAACTAATCATAGGGACCTCTCTTCATTTATATATCTATGGTGATCTAATCACAAATGATGAGAGAGCAATTTCCTTATTACATAGTTAATTTGCTACAACAACACAATGATCTGTGCAAATAGTGACGCTATGGGTCATATTATCCAACAATCTCCCACTTGGCACATAGCCAGTCACTCGAGTGTCTAACACCCGAACTATGTACAATTCGCTCAAATTGCTGAGGAAAGGTTTTCGTCAGCGGATTTGCTTAATTATCGTCTGACGCGATTTACACGATCATCACATCGCCACGATGTATGATCCGAACGAATAAGATGATATAGAAGTATATATCTGGATCGTCGATGAGACCTTTAATTCCTTAGCTTGTGCTGACGCCTAGCTCAGCTGCTGCTAACAGAACTATATCTAATCTAATTAGATTCATATTTGACCCAAAAGACTTCTATTGCTGCCTCAGCTGCAGCAATAATCCGCAATCGTTGTTTATTCGGCAACAATTATCTTGCTAGGAAGATTTCCAGCTCACTGTCCCTGTTATTCAAACTTTATAGTACCGTAGTATTTTAATTGTTTGGAAACTTGCAGTAGTGATCCCAGTCACTTCAAGTTCTCCATCTCCATAGTTTAAGACAACATCTTTAGTTCTCTCAGATACTAACAGATGTTCTTAATCTTCAATCCAGTGACTATCCCTTGGATTGAACCGATTGTGACTCCATATGCTCAAAGCGTATGAGACACCAATACAAGTACATTTTAAATGTACAATTTCTCAGAGAGTTTTACCAACTCTAAATCTAGCCCAGTAGATCTTTATTCCTTGAATAAAGGTTGTTACTCCCCAGAATTCTACGGAGAATTTCTTATGAAGAATATCTATGAAAGCCAAGCTTTCACCAATTGCTTTATGGGAATTTCATTGTCAGTGCCCTCTCCCACTAACCTCCTTATATACACAAGAATTATTTCGTTTTGAGTTAAATCATAAACCATTATGATTATTTCAAAACGTCAGTTCCAAGAACCTTATGCTTGCATTGATCCACTATGGATCGAATAACCCGCAAACCTGGTTTGTCGGTTATACAAAATCGTCAGGATGTTGTAAACATCCTCCAAAAGGTTTCCTTTTCAGGAAAGTGATTTTGATCTATAACTGGCTAATTTCATAAATGAAATACGCAGTTATCAACAAGCATTTTCAAAATGGATTTACCATGGCAACAGGTAAAAGGTTGAACCGTTATTAACACAATGTTGATAACGATACCTTTCCGTCAAAAGCCTAGCTTTGTACGTTGGTATGTTGCCATCCATGTATGTCTTCCTTGAAGACGTATAATGTACCAATAGGCACAATGCTTTGTGGTACAACAACTAGTATCCATAATAGTCGTTATACATGGAATCCATTTCGGACTCATGGCATTTTGCCATAACAGGGAGTCGATACCTTGTATCACTTCCTCAAACGTAGTCGGTGGATATACCTTCATAAGATTGACATCTTAATGAGGTTAGATCAGAAACCCATACCCTAGGTTGTTTTCTGACTCTATCCGATCTACCCGATTTCTTGTGTATTTGAAGATTAATGGTACAAATTCATCATAGATGAATTGCTTGTGTTCCATTAAGGACTTCGTGCTATGAATAGTATTACTCCAATTTTCATTGAGTATCACTATCCTCCCACTGGCCACTGCATATCAGTATTCCTCTTAGGAAAACCGCATGGTGAGCAACAATCACATTGTTCTCATGTGAGATTTATAAGTACTATACTTATGGTTTCCCTTAGGATAACCTATATTGGCACTTATCCAATTTGGGTCCTTAGTTTGGTATCATCCAAACGCTATGCCTGGCATACCCAAATTATCAGGAATGAGAAACCTCGTTTCTTCCCTGTTCATATCCTATATGATATCTGTCAAACAGATATATATGGAACCTTATTCCAAATAAGTTTTGCACTGTTAATTCATATCCTGTTGAAGGAAATAGTAGCTCCGAGCGACTCGTGATAAACCTTATCATGTCCAACAAAAAATTCGGTTTTTGGTTCGGACACACCGTCTAACTGACGTGTCTCGGGAGGAGTCCTCATCTGAAAGAATACCGTACTCTTTCATGTACATATGAAACTTACTGCTTAAGTATTTACCAATACGGTCTTACCGTAGCGGCATAATACTACAGCCGATCTGTTTGTTTTCTTCGTGTCGAAACTTCAAAAGTTTCTGATCTGTGTTCTTCAAAAGAAACACATAACCACAACGTGATGCTACATCCGTTAAGGTCACGAAATATGCATGTTCACATTTAGCCTAGCTAGATATGGGCCCACTTACTTCACCATGAATAGGGCTGACAGATCGGTGGCCATTTTACTATTACCAAGTAAATAGTATTTTAGGTTTTTAACCTAATAAACTAGATTCGTAGACCTTATTTGAATAGTCAAATCAGTCCTAGTACCCACTCTTCAAAAGTGTGGATATACGAGTCTCGTTTAATTGTGTCCCAGACAACAATGCCACAAATAAGTCTCTATTGATCAAATCAATTTGAGCTATTTATTTGTCATTTATATGTTTGAGATTTTATTTATATTCAAAATATAAACTATGTTATTTACATCTAATGTATTTATCTCAGTATCATCTTTATATAATGAAACACTTTAGTGTTCTAGAATATAAAGGTTTATCCGCATCGGATTAAAACGATATAGAGATAATGTATCTAGTCAAACTAGTTACATTATAACATTTCCTAATTTAAGTACACACCCGAAGGGTAGTTCCTAAACTTAGGTATCTACGGTCGAAACAGCGACTTTCGTCCCGTTTCCAATTCGCAGAGAAATCTCGGCTTGAAGCCAGTATCCAGCTCACAGCGGATTCTGAACGTCAATACATATATGTATTATGTACCACACTAAGTATTTAAAATCCAATTTTAATACTAGTAGTAAACATAACTTTGACAAATATTTTTAAAGTTAGAGCCTCTCCCTATCTTTAATTCCTTCGTGTCTTCCATATCCAAATGGTAGTCATTTTGGGATATGTCAATTACCTTTTCAATATTTCACAAACCTTTGGCCAAGCCTTGGGTTTCGGAATATCGAAACGATGTGCACCTTGTGCTACATGCCCAATTGCAAACTTTGACTTTTCTCTACTAGAATAGTCAATTAATTCTCCAAGAATTATTAATTGCAATTTTAATACTTTTAAATCTAAGATAGATTTATTATAAGTATATCAATTAAGCACTAAAGTCATCATCACATAAATCTTCCAAAGACTTTATGCTCTACTATTTGCTTAATTATGGGCTTAGTAATAATAAGTTATTTTATCAAATAAATTAACCTATTATTAATTCCCAATTGAAAATTAAATCATTTAAAACATTTAATCCAAGGATTATATATTTTAAATATTCAACCTTTCAATTCTTTCTTGATTTCAATAGTCCAACTATTTAATCAAATTATTAAGGTACTATTTATTATAATGATTACAATAATCCAATTATTTAATCAACTATAATTTTAATATTGATTACTATAATCCAATTATAAAATCAACTATCATTTTAATTCAATTATATTGATTACTATAATCCAATTATAAAATCAACTATATATTGAATGAGTTTGTATATAGTCCAACTATATGTATTTTAAAACAACATAAAATATTAGTCCAACTAATATTTTGATTAATATGACGAGTAAAATATAGATGAGCGCGTTTAGCGAGTATTCGAATGAATGTTGCAAATTCAATACTTGCCTCCCACTATTTTTCGTCGAGCCTCTAACCCTCTGTCGAGTACTCGGGAAACCGTGTTTCCTAGTGGGCTAGGATCCCGTTAAATATCACACAATCTTGACTTTGGCCAACAAATTGTATGATAATTAACTAGTAGATCTCGAAGATCAATTGGATCTAATCCAACTCCTAGATCCAGTAGGTGGACATCCAAGTCCTAAACATATATCTTATATATGTCTATACATCGAATGTATACCCTAACCTTTTTCCTCTGATCAACTAGGCCTTGGCTTTGGCACAACAAACCTAATGATCCCAGTCAAGCGCGGACCCATTGACATGGAAGCTTCGTAATCAATGTCAATGGACAAGAAGTGGTCTTGACTTTGGCCAACAAACCACAACTTGGACACGACACCGATATGGAACAAAGCCTCGTGATTAAAACACATCTTCGAAGGACAAGGGCTTGACTTTGGCCAACAACCCCTGCCAATCTAGGATCTTGAGTAAGAATCACTCAATGGAAGGAAAAACGCATGATATTTGATGAGGGCTTTTTCGCGTGCAAATTGGCTACCAATTTAATTATCTTTGTTAAGGTCTCATCATCATACACCCTTAAACATGCATTCTAAATACATAATAAAGCGAGTATGAAAATAAATAATAATGATATGCGGATGGATACTTAACACATTGATCCTAGATCAAATCTCTTCCTCTCTCTCTTTCTCACTCAAGCTAGCACTAGTATTACTTCTACCCCGTTACACTACACTTCTAAAGAAACCTCATATACATAGAGGGGAATAGGTGAGAAGAGAATACAAAGAGAAAGAAGGTGATAAGGCTGGACACGCAGGTCCAATTTAATAAATCGAATTTATTACAACAATTTCTAAAATTGCCCACCCGACTAATATCCATCCGATATACATTATTCATTCAACACAACCACGTATTCACACACATAAGCATGCTATCAATCAATCAATCAAATTAATTAATCTGATAATTAAGTGATCATCCAATGTTCAAACAACGATTTGATTTGTTCGAGTCAAACTCGTTTTTGCGAATAAGTACTTAAAGTACGAATTCATGAATTAAATTAAACTACATCATTAAATCTAATTTAACATGTATTTAATACTAATTCATTATTCAATTCCAAATTAAATATTACACTTTTATTCAATAAACCTTTTCGATTTAAATTCCAAATTTAGTCGTAACGCGTCTCAAAGACCGATTAACGTCCAACGTCAATTCAATTAAAGTCCAATGGGCTTTTGATTGATTTCTTAAGGCGTGGACTTTTGGTCAACTCGGGTCAAACCGATAACCAAAGTCCAATCCGGGATTTACCCCATAAGCCCATAAATCAATCTTGGCCCATTAGGCCCAATTGAACTTTAAAGGTTCATTAAGTCGCATTTGGGCTTTATGGTCAAGGTTTTGGGCCCAATTGGATCCAATCCATTTGGCCTAAACCAAACTTGATAAATCAAGCCCAATAGGCCCAAATACAACATTTAAATCCAATTTCCAAATTAGGCCCAAATAATTAAATTCAAAAAAAATCTTTTTCCCAATTTAATTACCAAAGTGTTACATGATCAATCAACTAAATCAACATTTCTAAAACACCATATTAGTCCAATTAATCATGCTTGATTCATTATTACATGTCAAACACACATAATGAAAAATCAAACCCATTTACATGCTTTCATGCTCTCGGCCAAGGAGGGATTTCATGTCCGATTTGGTTTCGATCCAATCGAACCTACAATCGACATCAAATCACCATCCGATTTGATTTCATACACATCCAATGTCACAAAACCAAAATAACCAAGACATAGGGAAAGGTCACATTCGGCCAACTCAAGGATTTGGGGTTTTTTGTCCAATTCGAATCCAATCCAATTCTATTCAAATCACATCAACCTAAATGATTTCATCATCAACTCATCAAATAATCATAATAAAAAATTCCAAGAATCCCAAATACATACACATTCGGCCAAGGTGTAATTTTGGGGAAAATAATTCCAAATCATTTTTCATCAAATTAGTCCAACCAAAATGAATTTAAAACATGTTATAAGCATACTCAAACAAGCAATTTATTCAAATCATGCTCAAATCACATTTACCCAAATTTTAAACCCTACAAATTTCATGCTTGCAACATTAGCTCATGATGCCATTGTTGATAAATTCTAAGGTCCCAAGATCAAATCAAGACATGAAATAATGTGTGAACACACCAACGGAGGTAGCGGAATACTCACATTGATCGGTTATGTCGATTTGAAGATGAATCATGCCAAAAACGTACTGCCTTGGTAAGCTTACTGCAACCAGTCCATGCTCACTGCAAAACAGAAATTTGAGTGAAGAAATTGAGCTCCTAGCTTCGTTGGATGGATCCCGGCTCATGGTTGAACCTCCCTACCACCTTCGCAAGACTTGTAAGTGTGCTAGCACTTGAATTTTCACCATGAAAATCCACTCTTGCTTCCCTATTGTTCACGTTTTTGTGATGAAAAACAGTGAGCAGTTTGCCCCATTTGGGCGTGAGAGAAGAGAGGATTTGAGAGAGATGAATTGTTGTTTGTATTAAAATGATTTACCAAAAATCAATTTATATTTATGCCATAATTTTCATTAAATTAATAATAAAATTATGACACATAACATGCAATGGCTTAGAGTGTCAAACACTCAAACTCCATGCAATCTTTGAGTGCAATGTACACAATCTACATGCAAAGCATTAGAATGACATGTGTCATGTGGGCCCCACACATTTCCAAATGAAATTGGGCCCACGTGCACTCACGCGTTCGGGTTCGATATTTCCGAAATACCGAGCTTACGTCGCGACGTTAATTAAATCGAATTTAAATAAATAATTGCGCCTAGCGAAATTATTATTTACGTCGCTAACGAATTAATTCTAAATTAACTCGTTTGCCCGAATTAAAATCTAATTTTAATTCCGCGTCGAAATCTAATTTCGTCTAATATATCGAATATATTAATACATCGATTAATTCCGAATTAATCGTTCTCTCTCTTTAGACGACATTTTATCCCAGATAAAATATCTCCGTTATTAATCCTAGATTAATTTTCTCTCTCTCTCTCTATAATCCCAGATTATTCAAGAGTGCGAGTTGTGCGTCATCGGTGGATTATCGGGAAGCGACCCATGAGATCCCCGGATAATCTGGCAGTAATAAATACGGTCGTCGGAGTATCCGAATCACGTACGTACCAACTACGTTCTACTACTACGTTTACGATTTACGAGACAAGGTCGACTCCTAGCAAAGCACCAAGTCTACCTAATTCCCGGACATATCTATTTAAGAATATTAAGATCTGTATCAAGCGTAGTATACAAATGTATTGTGCATATCGGCCCAGTATCGGATAATCACGTGCTAGGGCTGGGGCTGGATAAGTGTCTGCCCCGTCCGAAACACATGTCGGATGTCTGGTAACTAGTCTCTATAATCGGATATTCATGACCTGGTCATAATATCACGATTGGATGCGCATCACTTTAAGAGCACTAATACCGTATCCTGCGTGACATCATCTCCAATATGACTGAAGTGATACTTCCGTCTTGACATCACATCCAATACACTACGATTCTCAATATACCCGGCATTGGCGTAACACAGAACTAGTTACAGTCCTAGACGACCTCAACTAAAGTATATCGATTGTCGTAAGCATTAGCGATGTAAGTCTCAGGTTAAGACTATACACACCTACCTTGATTTCGGCCTCCCATAGACACATATTCATAATACCAATGGGATTCCGAGGGGTCTATCCAGAGCGAAGCTGTTTCCCGTACCATCGGTGAAACACGACCTCCTATCGCACTTGCATAAGTATCCAACACTTATATATATGAGAACTATGCCGTTGTGCCCTCACAACGCACACACAAGTGCAATACTAGCCTATTCCGCATTATCGATGTCCAGTCTCGATAATACTACGGCTAGGGATATTTAATGATTAATCCTTCGTGGACTGATACTGTCTCATATCATCTCAATCCAGGAACTAATCATAGGGACCTCTCTTCATTTATATATCTATGGTGATCTAATCACAAATGATGAGAGAGCAATTTCCTTATTACATAGTTAATTTGCTACAACAACACAATGATCTGTGCAAATAGTGACGCTATGGGTCATATTATCCAACAGATACAACATAGTATCGCCACTCTCTCGAATAATATTTTCTTATAAGAGTAGTATTCCAGTTCGCGGGTTGATACATGTGATAAGTGCTTGAGACTTTGGACACAACGGAAGAATCATGTGAGATTCTTGGGTTAGCACGATTCATGACACTATCAACATCATTCCTTTGACCATATGGGTAGACACTTTCCGTACCCTAGGTCAATAGGTGGGGATATAGTGAGGTGAGGGACTGTATCATATATAAATCGCATACATAATGGGTATATACATCTTTCCTTCTCATTTGGGGGCCTTGGCATTTTGCTAGATGTCAACCTTGGTCATTGAAATCGAACGACCATCTGATCGGAGGATAATTTATGTTCGATTAAATTATCACGATTCATTTCATGTCCAACTTAAGAGGAACCCAAAAGGTCACACACAACAAAGTCGAAATCAATGGTTAACAGTGCACAGTACAAATATAACAGCATATATGATTACTGTAGGAATTGTTCATAAATGGTTCAATGTGTTTAATTATTGAACAGATCATTTATGAGGTTCCATAGTGGCTTATGGATCGGTGAATGACGATAGGGGCACTTTGGGAAAGAACATCATTTTAATTTCTTCTTTATGTAATAAAGGTTTTTCATGCCTAATAAGATGTAATGAATGTTCTATTTATTTCAATGAAATAAAATATGGAGATGGTGTAGGAAACAGATGTTGGACGACGCTGTTCCAGGCTCGCGGCCTGGTTGGGAGTACGGAGTAGCCCGCGGGGGAGCTAAACCGGAGAAATAACATGGAATCGCCACCACGGTGTGAACCGGGAAAATGATTTAAGGCCGCACTCACCCCTCGCAAGGGAAGAACCTCAAACCGTTGGGTTCGGAATGGTCCCTTACTTATGCCAATTGTAATGATATGATTTGTGCAATAATCTAACCAAGCCTAAGCAACATATATTTCCAAGGATAATATATTCCTAATTCGCATTATAAAAATAAATCATCATAACGGCAAACATATGATATCACACAATAATACTCATGAACATGTTGAATCATCAAACACGGAAAATAAATAACAACCTAAACATAAACGTAATTGAACGCCTATTGCGAAAGAAGATAACCAAATCATGCATAGAGGAATAACGTCCTAATGGCTAAATCAATGCTTGAACACAATCTCACGAACACATCAAATAGATAAATACGGGAATACAAATAGATGACAACAGTAAAAGTGTCAATAATGGAATGATTATTACATAATGCAAGAGAATTCACCCAAGAAGAAATCATGCATGAAATGTGATGAAAATGACTCGTTTCACTGTATATGCATTCGCGTAGCATTTGAAAACGCATTCGAATGGTAAACAGAAGGTTCGTGTTTGTATATTGTTCGAGAACGCGTTCGAACGGGATAAGACCTGATGCATGATAAAAACAAAACGCATGTGCGTTCGAGTAGCTTTTGTAAATGCATTCGAACGGACTGAGACAGAATGCATACGTTCGTGTAGCATTCGGAAACGCGTTCGAACGAGATTAAAAAAATGGCATCTGAAATGACACAAATACATGCATGGATTGAAAAAATACACAATGTAGGACCTCGTGTGCCCAATTGAACACATCTCACATTCAATCGGGTGGCACCTCGTCCGGCGCGGCAAACATCCTGGTAAAGGTAGCCTTTGGCATTTCCCTCTAATAGAGGACCTTTAATCCACCCTAGTTAGCCTATGCGCACTAGAATGAAATGCATGCGTAAATAAAGCAATGATATGCAAAGGGTAAATGACATAATAAAAGGCGTGGCAAAACATTGTGGTAAAGGTAGCCTTCGAGCGTTTCCCTCGAATAGAAGACCTTTAATCCACCCTAGTTAGCCCATGTGCATTATATTACAATGCATAGAAAATAAAGACAACAATATAGGATTTCGTATGCTCGGTTAAACACATCTCACATTCAACCAAACATACTTCGTTCGGCGCGGTAAAATGTCATGGCAAAGGTAGCCCTTAGGCTTTTTATCCCTTAAAACGGAGGACCTTTAATCCAACATGATTTGCCCATGCACACTATATCATCAATACACAAACACACAACGTACGTAAAGTAATTGGCGGAATATTAAAAGGCGTAGCGAAGTATAGTGGGAAAGGTAGCCTTTTCGGCTTTTCTTTCTCCAAATGGAGAACCTTTAGACCAACGTAATAAGCCCATGCGCATTACATCACAATGCATAAAAAATAAAGACAACAATATAGGACTTCGTATGCTCGGTTAAACAAATCTCACATTCAACCAAACATATTTCGTCTGGTGCGGCAAAACGTCGTGGCAAAGGTAGCCCTTAGGCTTTTATCCCTCAAAATGGAGGACCTTTAATCCAACTTGATTTGCCCATGCGCACTATATCATCAACACATAAACACACAACTTGCAGAAAATAAATGGCGGAATATAAAATACGGATAATTAATACACAAGATAAATAAAGCAAAATATATGCCGTTTGCTCAAGTGGTACGTGGAGTTGTCTCCCAAGTACAGACCGCGCTACCGTCCATTCGGATTCGGCTATGGAATTTACATATGGGTTTCCATCCTATATACTAAGAGAGACGACACATTTTCCATTCATTCAAGGGCCACAACACACACTAACCAACGACTCTCATGCGAAGAAAATAAATAAAACAATTAAAAGATGAATGAAAATAAATAAGAAAAGTGCCATAAGGTCTAACCTTTTAAATCATCTCTCGGAAGTACGGTACACGGTCGTTGGAAGGGTTGATGCTCCACAACACCTTCGGTTCACTGGTTCAACGTTTTCCCTCGTCACCTCGCTATTTTGGGTTGCTGTTTCCCCTCCGTTTCACTGCTGTTTTGCTGTTGTTTTCAGTCACTGTTTTGCAGTAAAAGGCTACTATTTTTTCGATAAAAAAGGCTACTGTTTTGGGTGTTATAGGACTGGTTTTTGGGATATTTTTGGACTGCTTTTGGTTGTTTTACTCACTGCTTAAAGGGTGTTTAGGGACTATTTTTGTTTGGTTTTTCACGTTAATTCAGTCGGTGGAGAGGGACTATGTTTGTAGCTTGCTTGTGTCGGTCAAGGAGGTTGTTTTGTTGACTGGTCACGCTACTTATTTGGAGGGTTATTTGTTGTTATTTGGTCGATGAGGGAGGTTGGTTACTCGATTTGTGGCTTGAATGTGCTTGGTCAGTACGTGTGAGGGGCTGATGAAGTTAGGGGCAGTGGCGTTGAGTTGTTGGCAATACGTGAGAGGGGCTGATGAAGTTAGGGGCGTGATGGTTGATTGAATGGCAATACGTGTAGTGGCTATGAAGGCTGCTGTTGTTATTTTTAGGCGTGAAGCAAGAATTGTGGAGGGTTATGTTTGTGAGTTGAGTGCCGTGAGAGTCTATGAGAGGTGAGGGTTGGTTTTGTGTCTCTTTTATAGACAAAGGCTAGGGTTTACCTTGTTTGAATAGGAAACGATTTACTAATAAAGGTGATATCTTTTTAATTAGTATTTCATAAGGAAAATATCTTTTTAATTAGGGACAAGATTTGGCTTGTTTTCGAAGGTCATATATTTGGTTTACTTTAATTAGGTATGTAATTATTTAGATTTTATTTGATTTGTTTTAATTTCCCATGTGTTAAATATGTGATTTTGTATTTTTGGATATGTTTTAAGGGCTTGGGCGTGTGGGCTTTTTCCTTGGGCGTGTGGGCTTGGCTTAAATGGTTTGCAGGGGATTTGGGCCAAGGTTAAATTATTTGCGGGGTTTTGGGCTAAAAGGTGTTTTAAAACGGAGCTCCAACAAGCGAGCCCGAAGCTAAACAAGCGAACTAAATCCGAAAAAAATCCCAATTTCTGACTTTTCCCTTCTAACGTCTGTTTCCCGCGACTTCCGCTACTTAAAAGGTAGTGTCTCCAAATGAGACTCATCATAGGGACTTATATGCAAAGATGCAGTGCCTACAGATGGTATTTTGAATAATGGTATCTATGTTTTACAAACTAACAAAGAAAGTTCAACCTCTAATATATACAACGGTAACTCGAATAATCTCAATGAATCAGTTCTACGGCATAGTCGTTTAGGTCATATCAATGAAACAAGATTAACTAAGCTACATAAGGATCGGTATTTCAAACCCTTCAAATATAAACCTTATGGAACTTATGAGTCTTGTTTACTTGGTAAAATGACCAAATTACCCTTCAAAGGTAAATGACAGCGTACAACGGATACATTAGAACTCATACACTCTGATGTTTGCGGACCAATGTCAGTCACCGCTAGAGGTGGATTCTTACCTTTATCGATGATCATTCCCGACATGGGTATGTGTACCTTATGCGGTACAAATATGAAGCCCTTGAGAAATTCAAAGACTTCAAGGCTGAAGTAGAAAACCAGCTTAATAAAAGTATTAAGTCACTAAGGTCTGACCGAGGTGGTGAATACTTAAGCAACGAGTTTCAAGATTACTTGAGAAAAAATGACATTATTTCTTAGTGGACTCCTCCGAGAACTCCAAAGCATAATGGGGTCCCCGAAAGAATAAATCGGACATTATTAGATATGGTCCGATCAATGATGCCAGACACAGATCTACCTCTTTCATTTTGGGGTCTTGCTTTAGAAACTGCAACACTACTACTAAACCAAGTTCCTTCCAAGACTGTTAACCAAACACCATATGAGTTATGGTCTTTGAAACGTCCTAGTCTTAGTTATCTAAGAGTCTCGGGATGTGACGCATATGTCAAGCTCACACAAACTAACAAATTGTATGATAGGACAGTTAAATGTAAGTTTGTAGGATATGTCTTTAACTTAAGAGCATACGTGTTCTACGTCCCAAATGAACAAAGAACATTTGTCTCACGAAATGCTAAATTTCTAGAGAATGAATTCCTTCTCAAGAAATATAGTGGGAGTAGACTTGACCTCGATGAGGTACGAGAAGAACAAACTAACATATAACTAAACCCCAGGCCCCTCAAAAGGACAGCAACGGAACAACCACAAGGTTATGAACTCACAAGGACTGGTAAGGATAGACATGAGCCTGAAAGATATGGTTTCCATATTGATGAGGAACATGATCAGGTCATTGATAATGAGGATCCCACCAGTTATGACGAAACAATGCGTGACATTGATTCAGTCAAGTGGCTTGAGGTCATGAAATTCGAAATAGACTCTATGTATCATAATCAAGTATGAGACTTGGTAGATGCACCTGAAGGGAAAAAACCCATATGCTGTAAGTGGATTTACAATCGTAAAACTGATGCAGAAGGCAACATCCAAACCTATAAGGCTAGGTTGGTGGCGAAAGGTTATAGACAAATCCAAGGAATTGACTATGACGAAACCTTCTCGCCTCTTGCAATGATAAAGTCCATTAGAATTTTACTGGCACTAGCTGCACACTTTGATTATGAGATTTGGCAGATGGATGTCAAAACAGCTTTCCTTAATAGGAACCTCGTAGAGGAAGTCTATATGACACAACCTAAGGGTTTTGCATCTAAGGAAGATCATAATAAAGTATGCAAGCTTAAACGATCCATTTATGGACTCAAGCAAGCCTCCAAAAGTTGGAATATACAATTTGATGAGACAATCAATGAATTTGACTTCATCAAAAATGTAGACGAGCCTTGTGTTTACAGGAAAAGTAGTGGGAATGTTGTTGTATTTCTTGTATTATATGTCGATGACATATTAATCCTCGGGAATGATATTCCAATGATGCAAGCCCAAGCAATGGTTATCTCAGAATTTCTCCATGAAATATTTGGGAGAAGCAGCCTACATCCTCGGCATTAAGATCTACCGTAAAAGATTTAAGAGGTTGTTAGGACTTTCTCAATCTACATACATAGATAAATTTTTTAAAAGATTGAAAATGGAAGATTCCAAAAGAGGTAATTTACCTACTTGTCATGGAATCAAATTATCTAAGGAGCAATCTCCACATACTCCTTCAGATAGATAGCGTATGAGTATGATCTCTTATGCTTCAGTAATAGGATCGATCATGTACGCCATGCTATGTACAAGACCTGATGTCTCTTATGCTCTTAGCATAACGAGCAGGTATCAGGAAATTCCTGGTGAGCAACACTGGGCAGCTGTCAAAAGAATCCTCAAGTATCCGAGAAGAACTAAGGATGTGTTTTGACATACAGAGATTGTTCTGAGATGAAAGTCATTGGTTATTGTGATGCAAGCTTTCAGACCGATAGGGATGACAACAGATCGCAAACATGATATCTGTTTACTTTAAATGGCGGTGCTGTAATTTGGAAAAGCTCAAAGCAGTCAACTACAACGGACTCCACCAATGAAGCCGAGTATATTTTAGCATCTGAGGCAGCTAAAGAAGCAGTATGGATAAAGAAGTTCATCACGAAGCTGGAAGTACTTCCCGCGATAGAGAATGGTGTCACGATGTACTATGACAACACGTGCGCCATTGCTCAATCAAAGGAACCAAGGTCCCACCAGAAATCCAAGCATGTACTCAGGCGATTTCATCTCATCAGGGAGATTGTTGAGAGAAAAGAAGTTATTATAGAGAAAATACCCACAAAAGATAATCTTGCTGATTCTCTTACTAAAGGGCTGACTCAACAAAAGCATGATAGGCACACCCGAGAGTATGGTGTCCAGATTCATACTAGTTGGATATAGTGCAAGTGGGAGATTTTTAGGGATATGCCCTATACCCAACTTGTGGATGGGATATATGTACATGTATTTGTAATATTTTCATTAATTAATAAAATGGAAATCTTTATTATATGTGTCTTACATAACTTATATAAATCATCAACACTGTAATAAAGCCCTTGGAGTAATGAGACGATGGCTTCCACGTCTATGAGAATCATTACTCTTAAATGTTCCTAGTCCTAGTTTTGTGAATAATCTGGGCGTTCACAAAGCGGAGAGACTAGCATGATGATATGATCCGCCCATAAGTGGGGTAGCCGATCTCATAGGCTACTAGCGGAGATCCGTCCGCTTGGTGTATCACATGGATGCATGAGTTGCTCGTGTCCATCAAATTGACCGCCAAAAGTTTTCATATGGAGTGTTTATCCCATGTGTCTGTGAGAACTTTCATGTATCGATTATATGACTAGTCCTTAGACTTGAGGTCTTTACAATCTTATGTGTGGATCAAATAACTTTGAAATTCTCCTCCCCGGTTCAAAAGATCTGGTCATAAGGGTATGATTGGGTCATTTGTTGAAACACATGAAGTTTGTAAAGATCCAACAGAGAATCGCCACTCTCTCGGATAATATTTTCCTATAAGAGTAGTATTCCAGTTCGCAGGTTGATATGTGTGATCAGTGCTTGAGACTGTTGTGGACAACAGAACCTGGGCGACGCTGTTCTAGGCTCGCGGCCTAGTTGGGAAGTACGAAATAACATGGAGTCGCCACCCGGTGTGAACCGGGACAAAGATTTAAGGCCGCACTCACCCCTCGCAAGGGAATACCTCAAACCGTTGGGTTCAGAATGGTCCCTTACTTATGTCACTTGTAATGAAAGGATTTATGTAATAATTTAATCAAGTCTAAGTAACTCTTATTTCCAATAGGATCATGCTTCTAAATTCACATGCATACATCAACAAGTTCATCACAACATGAAACATCACATGGCAATCTCATGAACATATTTCAATCATATGATATGGAAAACTAAGAACAACCTAATCATGCTTGAGTACTATCTCATGAATACATCAAATGGATAAATGCAGGAATACAAATAATATGATTGGCTATATAATGCAATGGAGATCAACCAAGAGGCAATTATGCATGAATATGATAAGACAGACTCAGTTCATTGTGTGCACGTTCGTGTAGCGTTCGTAAACGCGTTCGAACGGTAAATAGAAGGTTCACGTTCGTGTAGAGTTTGATAACGCGTTCGAACGGGACCGGACCTGATGATACAAAATGCATGCGCGTTCGAGTAGCGTTTGATAACGCGTTCGAACGATAAACAGAAGGTTCGCGTTCGAATTGCGTTCGATGACGCGTTCGAACAGGAACTGGCAGATTGCATACATTCATATAGTTTTAGATATCGCATTCAAACAGGATTACAACAACGACATATCTAATCACATGGACACCTAAATTATGCATAAAGATTAACATACTAAGGGCTAAATCATGCTAAATAAATAAATAACGTGCTAACTACATCATGCTCAAATACAAGTTTGGATGAAACGAAATACATGTATCCCTCAAGTGGTACGTGGAGTTGTATCCCGATTACAGACCGCACTACCGTCCATTCGGATTCGGCTACGGAATTTACGTCCGGGTTTCCATCCGATATACCACAAAAGAGAACACGCATTCCGTTCATCTAGAGTTCACATCATGCCTCAACAAACGACTCTCATGCGATAATAAATAAAAGACAAATGAAAGATAATAAATACAAGGTGCCCTCAGGTCTAACCTTTTATGTCGTCTCTCGGTAGTACGGTGTACGGTCGTCGGAAGGGTGGATGCTCCGCAACTCTTCCGGTTCACTGGTTCACTGCTCTCGTTCGTTATCTTACTGTTTTGTGTCGTCGTTCTCCATCTTTTGCTGCTGTTTTGACTCTGATTCACTGCCGCTGCTACTGTTTTGCTGTTGTATTTTAGTTACTATTTTTGGGATGTTTTTGCTACTATTTTGGGTGTGATTTTCGGTGATGTTATGGTGTGGTTCGGGGGCTGTTTTATGTGTGTTTTTAGGGCTGCTGTATGGGCTGTTTTAGGAGGTGTAGGGGCTGCTGTTTTCGGTTGTGGAACGGGGGAGATGAAGGGGATTATTTCTGTTTTTCTTCTTATTATTGCCGTGAGTGGCTAGGGCTCTTGGTGTGTTGTGATTTGTGTGAGTTGTGTGTATCTTATGTGTATGAGCCAGGGGAGGCTTTTCTTGTATGAATCAGCTAGGGCCTCGATGTCTTGGTTAGGGGTTGTTTATATAGAGAATGGCTAGGGCTACTCCTTGTCTCACAAGGAATGGATTTTTGGCATTAAGAGGAGGATTTGATTTGGTATTCAACAAAGAAATGATTAGATTGATGGGGGACAAATTTGGTTTAGATTAGGAAGGTTGAATATTTGATTGGCTTGGTTTAGGAATACAATATTTTAAGTTAGGAATAATACATATTTGATTGGGAATATAATTGGTTGATTGATTTTAATAAGGCATGACATCCTTTTTAATTTGGTATGTGATTTTTAGATTTGTTTTTATTTCACCATGTGTTAAATATGTGTTTTAAGTGGGCTTGGGCGTGTGGGCCAAGGTTTGGGCGAATTGGGCTTAATGTGAGGCTAGCAGCAAAACCAGAATTACCGACAACGTTCGAACTCCTCATCGAATGCGGCACGAACGCCCGTAATCTGTTTGGAGTTCGAACGAATTAACGAACGCAGCACAAATGAAAACAGTGAACCTTGTTTATTATGAATTTCCCCTTCTGACGTCCGTTTCTCATGACTTCCGTGACTTAAAAGGTAGTGCCTCCAAATTAGACTCATCATAGGGACTAATATGCAAAAATACAGTGCCTACAACTATGGCCACAGCGGAAGAATCATGTGAGATTCTTAGGTTAGCATGATTCATGACACTATCAACATCATACCTTTGAGCATATGGGTAGTGTTGGACAGTTATGACCCATAACGTCACTATTTGTACAGATCATGGTGTTGTTGTAAAAATTAACTATGTGACAAAGGAGATTGCTCTCTTATCATTTGTGATTAGATCACCAAGATGTATAAATAATAGGAGGTCCTTATGATTAGTTCATGGATTGAGATGATATGAGACAGTATCAGTCCAAGAAGGATTAATCATTAAATATCCCTAGTCAGAGTATTATCGAGATTGGACATCAATAATGCGTAAAAGACTAGTATTACACTTGTGCGCGTTGTGAGGGCATAACGACATAGTTCTCATATATTTGGGTATAGGATACTCATGCAAGTGTAGTAGGAGGTTGTGTTTTACCGATGGTACGGAAAACAGCTTCGCTCTGGATAGACCCCTCGGAATTCCATTGGTAGTATGATTATGTGTCTATGGAAGTCCGAAATCAGGGTAGGTGTATTTGGTCTTAACCTGAGACTTGCACCGCTAATACTTGCGACAATCAATATGCTTTGGTTTTAGGTCGTCCAGGGCTTTAACAGGTTCTGTGTACGCCTCTGCTGGGTATATTGAGAATCGTAGTGTGTTGGGTGTTATGTCAAGACGGAAGTATCACTCCAGTCATAGTGGAGATGATGGTCACGTAGGATACGATACTGGTTCTCTTATGTACTGCAGTAATCGGGATAAAATGACTAGGTCAAGTTTATCCGATTATAGAGACTAGTTACCAGACATCCGATATGTGCTTCGTACGGGGCAGACACAATTCCAACCCCAGGCCTAGCACGTGACATTCGATACTGGATCGAAATACGCAATACTACGTATACTACGCCTGATATAGATCTTATATTCATGTAAGGATATTTCTGGAGAATTGGGTAGGCATGACGCTTTGCTAGAAGCCAACCTTGTCTTGTAAACCTGTACAAACGTAGTACAAGGTACTTACGTGTTCGGATAGTCCGGGGATCTCATGGGTCGCTTCCCGAAGATTCACCGATGACGTATGACTCGCACTTTATTAATCTAGGATTAATTAATGATGAGAGAGAAAATTAATCTGGGATTAATTGCGGAGATATTTTATCTGGGATAAAATATCAATTAAAAGAGAGATAACGATTAATTTGGAATTAATCGATTAAATAATATATTCGATATATTTTACGAAATTGGATTTCGATGCAAAATTGAAATTAGATTTTAATTCGGGCGAACAAGTTAATTTAGAATTAATTCGTTAGCGACGTGAATAGTGATTTCGCTAGGCATAATCATTTAATTACGTCGCAACAGAAAATTCATTAATTTGGAATTAGCGAACCCGAGCCCGAGATTGTTTGCTAGTGCATTCGTATTTCGAATTCGAGTGTGGCACGTAAGTCAAATCAAGCGTCAAATCATTAGTCGCAACAAGCATCAAATCATTAGCACTTTGAGTGATGTGACAACATGTCACTTGATTTGATTGATTGATGGATTGATGGTGGTAGTTGGCAAGCATTTAAGGCTTGAATTTTTGAAAATCAAAAAGTGGTATATGTTTAATTAATTTTGGAAATCAATTAGGATATACACAACTCTCTCTCTCTGACAAATCTTCATCTCTCTCACGCCCATTTGGGGCCTTTTTTCTTCTGTTTTCTCAGCTTACTTCCGAGAGTTATAGGAGAAGGATAGATTGATTTTTGTGGCAAAAATCAAAGGTGCTAGCACATATTTGGGTCTTGCAAAAGTGATAGGGAACCCACCCGTGAGCATGGGATTTCTTCATAAAGCTTGGAGCTTCAAAGACTCACCCATGGCCGAATTTGAGGACAAGAAGATTGCTCACTGCCGTGACTTGGAGAAGGCAGAAAATTGATTTTTGTTGTCCACCGCATCGCTCAACCGATCATTGTGAGTATTCCGCAACTCATTGATGTATTCGCATGATTGTTTTTATTCTTTATATTTGATCCTTGGGACCGTAGAACTCCAACATGTAGACCCTTTCCGTACCCTAGGTCAATAGGTTGGGATACAGTGAGGCGAGGGACCGTATCATATGTAAATCGCATACATAATGGGTATATACATCTTTCCTTCTCATTTGGGGGCATTGGCATGTTGCTAGATGTCAACCTTGGTCATTGAAATCGAACGACCATCTGATCGGAGGATAATTTATGTTTGATTAAATTATCACAATTCATTTCATGTTCAACTTGAGGGGAACCCAAAAGGTCACACACAACAAAGTCGAAATCAACGGTTAACAGTGCACAGTACAAATATAACAGCATATATGATTGCTGTAGGAATTGTTCATAAATGGTTCAATGTGTTTAATTATTGAATAGATCATTTATAAGGTTCCATAATGGCTTAGGGATTGGTGAATGACGATAGGGGCACTTTGGGAATTGGAATGAAAAAAATACTATTCACATGAATAGTAACATGAATAGTAAAAAAATTTTATTTATTTTGAATTCCAATTCGGCCCAAACTCTTATTATGGTTTTATAATCTCATTAAACCACTAAATTAAGATCCAATGGCTAAGATTAAATTAGCTTTTATCCCACATCAGATTCTTAATTAATTTTGTTGTCTTTGGAGCACTATATAAACCCAAAGAATTCTTCACAAATTTTTATACCAAAAACCTTTAATATATTGGGTTTATATAAGTGACCAACTCTAAATTTTAAGAGTAAGCCACTGATTTTGAGGATCCTTAAGTCTAATTGACTAGAGGAACCTCGAGTTAAAAGTTTTGAGGTATTTGCCTAGGCTAACACCAAGGGCAAAATACCGTGCACTCAAGGCGTAGTCTTGCCGTTGAGTTTTGGCTTTGGTGTGTGCATCTTTGGAGGCCATACACTTAGGTGGATCTTTGGAATGTGGAAGAGCTTACTGAGTTCGAGAAAAGCTTGTAGATTGGAGGGAGGACTGGATGAGTCTTCGGTTGAAGTAAGTCTTTCTCTTTCTTTATTTTAATTAGAGTTCTTATGATAGTTAGCATGTATAGGTTTATGTTCTTTGCATGTTTTATAAGTTTTATCCTTAGAATATATATAGTAACATGTCTAGGCTTGTAGAATAATCAAAATAAATGGGTCTTGGGCAAAGGGAAAGCGGCATGATAATTTTATTTTCCGCTGCGCACTCGCGGCCGCTTCCCAACATTAATCCCAAATTAATTCTTGTCGTAATTAATCCCAGATTAATTTTCTCTCTCATGATTAATCTCAGATTAATTTTGTTCGAGTCAAATGTCATCGGTGAATCTTTGGGAAGCGACCCAAGAGATTCCTAGATATTTTGGCAGTAAATACGGTCATCGGACTATCCGAACACGTGCGTACCCAATTCTTCATTCTTACCGATTTGTAAGACATGGATGGCTTCTAGCAAAGCACCATGTCTACCCAATTCTCCAGAAATATATTCAACATGGAATATATATAATATGTATCAGGCGTAATATACTTTATATTACGTATTACGATCCAGTATCGGATGTCACATGCTAGGTCTGGGGTTGGAGTTGTGTCTGCCCCGTATGAAGCATATATCGGATCACTAGCAACTAGTCTCTTTATGATCAGAAAGTCAAGACCTAGTCATACTTTCCTGATGGCTTTAGAACAATAGAGTACCAGTTTTGTATCCCTGTGTGATCATCATCTCCATATGACTGAAGTGATACTTCCATCTTGACATCACACCCAATACACTACAATTCTCAATATACCCAGAAGAGGCGTACACAGAACCTGTTAAAGCCCCGGACGACCAAAACCAAAGTATACTGATTGTCGTAAGTATTAGCGATGCAAGTCTCAGGTTAAGACCATATACACCTACCCCGATTCGGATTCCCATAGACACATAGTCATACTACCAATGAGATTCCAATGGGTCTATCCAGAGCGAGGTTGTTCCCATACCATCTATAAACAGAACCTCCTATCACACTTGCATGAGTATCCAATACCCAAATATATGAGAACTATGTCGTTAAGCTTCCATAACGCGCATAAGTGTAATACTAGTCTATTCCGCATTATCGATGTCCAGTCTCGATAATACTACGACTACGGATATTTAATGATTAAACCTTACATGGATTAATACTGTCTCATAGCTTATTAATCTGGTACTAATCATATGGACTTTAAACATTTATATATCCATGTTATGTACAAATAGTGTGCTATGGGTAATAATTATCCAACATTTGTCTCATCTCCTCAATTCTTTGAGGTGTCTTAGGAGATTGTTCCTTAGACAAATGAATTTCATGCTAGAAAGGTAAATTACCTTTCTTGGAATTCTGCATACCAAATCGCACAAGAATCTTTTCGATATATGATGCTTGAGATATTGCTAACAGTTATTTCTTGCGATCCTGAATGGTCTAGATCCCAAGTACATAACTTGCCTCTCCTAAATCTTTCATTTGGAATTGGTTAGCTAGCCAGATTTTTACGTCCGATAATATCTTTACATCATTCCCATTAAGTAAAATATCATCGACGTATAACACAAGGAAAAACTCCTTACCATCAATGATGCGCTTGTAGACACAAGGCTCATCGACATTCTGCTCAAAGTTATAAGACTTGATTGTAGTATCAAACCTTATGTTCCAAGATTTAGATGCTTGCTTAAGCTCATAAATGGACCTTTATAATTTGCAAACTTTTTTCTCTTGACCTTGGGTTATGAACCCCTCTGGTTGTACCATATAGATACTCACATCAAGATTGTCATTCAAGAATGCAGTCCTGACATCCATTTTCCAAATCTCATAGTCATAATATGTAACAATTGAAAGAAGAATGCGAATGGATTTTAGCATTGCTACTGGCGAGAATGTCTATCCATAGTCAACTCCATTTTTCTAGGTATAACCCTTTGCCTAGCCCAGCATTGAAAGTATGTACTTTCCCATCTATTCCTCTTTTTTCCTTGTTGATCCACTTGCAACCTATGAGTTTTACTCCATCAGGTTAGTCTACAAGCTCCCAGACTGAGTTAGATTACATAGACTCAATCTCAAGGTTCATGGCTTTGAGCCATTCCTCTTTATCAGTATCTTCCATTACACTACGATAGGTCAATGGATCATCTATACCATCATGGAATGCAACAACATGCACCTCTTAATTTCCTAGATAGCATTCAGGTTGTCTTACAACACTCCCACTACGTATAGATGGTATAATACTCTGATAAACTTGCATCTGACTTTCAGATGTTGAAGATGTTATGTCTTTGTCCATAGTTGACAATGGTGTACTGTTCATACCATCAAGTAACTTCTCAAGCAACACTTTACTTCGAGGTTTGAACTCTCTCATATAATCCTCCTCAAGAAATATAGCATTTGTCGACACAAATACTTTATTATCTTCTGAACTATATAAAAAACAATCTTAGTTTCCTTAAGATAACCTACAAAAAGGCACATATGTGAACGTGGCTCCAATTTAGTAGTCTTATTCTTCAGCACATATGTTGGACACCCCCATATACGGAAATATTGCAAACTAGCTTTACAGCTATTCCACAACTCTAAGGGAGTCCTAGGAACAGACTTAGAATGAACTACATTCAGGATATACATTTATGTTTGCAATGCATACCCCCATAAATAGTGCTATAACTAAACATTGATCTCATCATATCTAGTAGGGTCAGATATCCCTTTTCTGCAACACCGTTTTGTTGTGGTATTCCAGCTGCTGAGCTGTGAAACAATTGTTGGATAATATGACCCATAGCGTCACTATTTGTACAGATCATAGTGTTGTTGTACAAATTAACTATGTGACAAGGAAATTGCACTCTCATCATTTGTGATTAGATCACCTTAGATATATAAATGAAGAGAGGTCAATATGATTAGTTCCTGGATTGAGATGATATGAGACAGTATCAGTCCACGAAGGATTAATCATTAAATATCCCTAGTCGTAGTATTATCGAGACTGGACATCGATAATGCGGAATAGGCTAGTATTGCACTTGTGCGCGTTGTGAGGGCACAACAACATAGTTCTCATATATTTGGGTATTGGATACTCATGCAAGTGCGATAGGAGGTTGTGTTTCACCGATGGTACGGGAAACAGCTTCGTTCTGGATAGACCCCTCGGAATCCCATTGGTATTATGACTATGTGTCTATGGGAGTCCGACATCAGGGTAGGTGTGTATGGTCTTAACATGAGACTTGCACCGCTAATGCTTATGACAATCAATATACTTTAGTTGAGGTCGTCTAGGACTCTAACTGGTTCTGTGTACGCCAATGCTGGGTATATTGAGAATCGTAGAGTATTGGGTGTGATGTCAAGACGAAAGTATCACTCCAGTCATAGTGGAGATGATGTCACGCAGGATACGGTATTAGTGCTCTTAAGTGCTGGCCGGCCATCGGGATATTATGACAAGGTCATGTATATCCGATTATAGAGACTAGTTACCAGACATCCGACATGTGCTTCGGACGGGGCAGACACTTATCCAGCCCCAGCCCTAGCACGTGACTATCCGATACTGGGCCGATATACACGATACTTGGTATACTACGCTTGATATAGATCTTAAATATTCTTAGATGAATATGACCGGAGAATTTGGTAAGACTTCATGCTTTGCTAGAAGCCGATCTTGTCTCGTAAATCGGTAGAACGTAATACTTGGTACGTACGTGATTCGGATACTCCGACGACCGTATTTACTGCCGAATTATCCGGGGATCTCATGGGTCGCTTCCCGATAATGCACCGATGACGCATAACTCGCACTCATTAATAATCTGGGATTATATATAAGAAAGAGAAAAGTAATCTAGGATTAATTACGGAGATATTTTATCTGGGATAAAATATCGTCTAAAGAGAGAGAATGATTAATTTAGAATTAATCGGTAAATTAATATATTCGATATATTAATCGAAATTGGATTTCGACGCGGAATTAAAATTAGATTTTAATTCGGGCGAACGAATTAATTTAGAATTAATTCGTTAGCGATGTGAATAGTGAATTCGCTAGGCGTAATCATTTAATTACGACGCAACGGAAAAATTGCTAATTGAGAATTAGCGAACCCGAGCCCGAGTGTGATTGCGAGCGCATTCGTATTTCGAATTCGAGTGCAGCGACGCAAGTCACATCAAGCGTCAAATCATTCGTCACATCAAGCGTCAAATCAAAAGTCACTTTGAGTGATGTGATTGATTGATGTGATTGATTGATTGAAAGACATGTCACTTTAATAAAGTGAAAATGAATAGTGATGTGTTTTGGTGAAATAGTGTAAGTTGGTGAGACATTTACCTTTTGATTATTTTATAAATTATTTGGTAATTGTTTAATGTATTTTCTTGGAAAATACATAAAGGTTTTTGGAAAATCTTTTACAAACTAATTACACAATTTCTCTCCTTCAATTCTCTCTCACATCTCACGCCCAAAAGGGCTTCATCTCCTTCTTCTTCACACCTCACTGCCGTGAGCTTATAGGGAAGTAATGAGTGGTTTTTGTTGCAAAAACACAAGTGCTAGCACACTTACGAGACTTGCGAAGGTGTTAGGGAGGTTCACCCATGAGGCGGGATCCGTTCGACGAAGCTTGGAGCTTGACGAAGGACCAAATTTGAAGCCAAAACAATGAGTACATTCACTGCAGTTCACGCCATTGGCAGTGAGGAATTTCAAATTTTGTTGCTTGTCGCGTCTCTCAACCGATCGATGTGAGTATTCCGCTACCTCCGTTGATGTATTCACACATGATTTCATTGCTTGTATGATCTTGGGACCTAGATAAAACCTAACAACAATTCCTTGCTCAACTAAGAATTCCTTGAAATCTCTATTAATGTATTCTCATTCACGATCTGATCGTAGAATTTTGATGTTTTTACCTAACTGATTCTAAACCTCAGCACGGTATTCTTTGAACTTTTAAAATATATCTAACTTGTGTTGCATTAGGTAAACATACCCATATCTTGAATAATCCTCAACGAAAGTGATAAAGTATTCATAACCACCTCGTGCTTTTACATTCATCGGTCCGTAAATGTCTGAATGTATTAGCTTAAGCGGTTCTTTGGCTCTTATTCATTTTCTAGTAAAAGGTCTCTTAGTCATTTCGCCTTCTAGACAGGATTCGCAGACATGTAAAGTACCAAGCTTTAACTAGTTTAAAACGTCGTTCTTATTAGTCAAGGTTAATATGACCAAGTATAAGATGCCATAGATATGTGTCATCTTGAGAAATCTTTTGCAGCTTTATTTTAGATTTTTCAATCTTAAATATTTCAGTATTAAACAGTGATTCGTGTGTTAATGACCCTAACACATATAAATTATTCTCGGAGTTTTCAGTGCATATTGTCAATCTATCATTACACCAAATGAAATGTGATGATCATGCTGAACCTAGAATACTATGACTTGGAAGTCATAACTAAAGTTATAATGCTAATTTGTCTATGTGAATTCTTACTTTGCTGTAACTATTCTGTATCATCAGGGATTCCATTTGACTTAACAACGAAGGCATTTACCCAGCTAATCATTTACCACTTGACTAGTAAGCATATGAGATTCTCCATCATTCTTAATATCTAACTCATGCATCGTACCTTTTGTCACACTTTGGTAAACTGCTTTTGAATTCGTGGCTTCAGTGAATATCCCTTATGTTCTTTACTAAGAGGTACTAGCTCGTTTTTGGAACTTTAGTTATGCTCAACATTCTTTGTCTCCAAGGAAATCATTTTCTCTAGATCTTTAGTTATACTCAACAATTATTTGACATTGATCGGGTTCTTCTTAGCTAGTACCTTTGACTCACACTACAAATACTGGACAAATACTGGTGTCTGATGGTTAGGCTTCCCATGTTCCCTTTCCGGAATCAATAAGTTTACATGAGTGATCGTTCTCATTATTAACAATGCTTGTACTCGATACTTCTTTTACTCCACTTGTTCAACTAGATCTTAATATTCTTTCTTATATCTTAGATACTTAACTCTTTATATTCTCCTTGCCAAGCTTCAACTGCTTATCAGCTTCTCTCTTCAAGTTCCAATATCTCTGCTTATCTATGAGGCCTAGGGCTTTCTAACTTACTGATATTGTATATCGATGACGCTTGTACTTAAAATGTTGCTTCTGGGTAGTTTCCTAGTGGTCCTCCTTAATTGGCTAAAGATTCAGGCTTAATTGCATGCACTTTAATACTTAAACCGCATTCCCTGCTATTAACATCGATGCTGGCGATTTAGTTCTGGTTAAAGTTTATAGTCTTTTTGTACTTTGCTTCCATTGTTACTATAAATCTGGTTGTTGTTCTTTCACACCAACTCGTTTTCCATACTTGGTTGCATGCTAGGATACCCCATCTTTATTGTTTCCCATATTGTAGTAAACTTATTTTCTCAGTTCTGTATTATACTACACTTCTGCCAATACTTACTTAGTATTTTCTCCTACTGTAGTTGCACCTTGACAGTTTCACATCCAAACCTTTTCCTTGTTGTCCTTTTCGTCTTCTCTCATATTTTTTCATGTACCTGAAACTTCTATGGTCTATATCTTTGTCTCCTTATCCAAAGGATATCACCTCTCATATGTCCCTAGTCATGTTTAACGATGTTCTCTTACATCATTGTCACTGCTTAACTAGTATTTCCTCTCTTCATTATTTCATCTAGACAACTTCTCTTCTAGATCTCTCACTTAGAGTTATTTCCTTTTCTATTATGTTCTTGTACTGTATCTAAAGGTTTTAGGTTTCGGTCTTTTATCACTATACTTTCACTTGTTCCTGAGAGTATCTTTAGGGAACCTTCAAGGTCCATCTCTGCTACTGTTATCTAACGAGGGTTAGGAGGGTGAGGATTGTCCTGGAGTCTTCCGGTGGTGGAGTGCTCACTAGCTACACGTGTTATAGTTGTTTATACTACTCATCTATAAGCTTATGACTCTGTTGTTTACATGTCAGGTGTTGGCTCCCCCACTAGGGTACTACAACTAGGAACTATCTGAATTTCATGTTTCAACTTTACTACTAATTCGTTTTCAAATTATCAATGATACCACCTCTTATTGTGAACCTCCATAAGGTTCATACTCTCTCAACTCCTACCATACTCCCTCTATTATTCTTCCTTACTAAGTTTTGTTATGTTACTTGACTTCCCTTCTCATCTTAGTTCCTTGAACTTTTTATTCCCCTGGAAACTCCATCAACTTCGATTGCTTTAGATATCTCTACTAAATTTCTTGGTTCAGGTGCTACTCTTATCTAGTTCTTCTTTCTCATTACAATGAGATTCTTATAAGTCATACACTATACTTCTGAGAGTCGCTCTCTCTGGTTATTTCGCTCATTTAAGCCTTTACTCCTTCAATGGATTCCAAGTAGACGATGACTTCTAGATTTGACTTGACTTACTATAACTTCAACTATTCTATCTTATATAGAATTTTACCATCTCGTGATTTTCATATATGTTTTGTTGAACTTATTGGTTCAACCATCTAGGCACCTCATAATCCATATGTTATGTCAAGTACTCATTTTTACTTGTTCTTCTTCTTACTGGGTTCTAAGTTGGGAATGGATATATGCTCACATATCAAGTTAGGTTTCTAAATACTTACCATAGTCGAAGGAAAAATTTCTAATCATACTGTTGGGAACTGAATTGACTAATCCATGCCTTAAGGTTCCTTACCTTTTTATCAATCACTTCGAGGTCTTCACATGCATTGCTATCTCCAAGCTACATTACCTATGTTACTATACGTATTGAATTCTCTTATCATTTCATGTTTCCTGCTTACTTTTTTTTCATATCCTATTTCTTTACTCTACATCATGCTACTAAGGCTAATGGTGGTTCGTTCTTCTGACTACTTCTTAAATCTCTTCTCTTTTATCTTTCTATAAATCACAGCTATGACACTATGTTCTACTGTCCACACTGGTACTCTTGTCACTCCTAAATATCTCCAACCTCATGGGTCTATTATTTCATACTTCCATAGATTTCTACTGGCTTTGGGCTAATCCATAGGTTCTATTATGATTGATCTATTCTGGGGAGTTCTACTAGTACTGCAAGCCTCGTGCTGACTTGCCTAGATCTTTGGACTATACTGAGTTCTCTTCTTCATATCTTCTGAAGCTTATTGAATTCTTTTCTGGGTTATCTACCTTCCAAGGTTTTCTGTTTCAATTCTTAGAGTAAACTCTCACCGAGCTCCCTTATCGTTATTTTTATTTATACTGGAAGAGGCTAAGGCAAACATCTCATGTCTCAACAGATATCGATATTTTTTTTCTAGTACTCTGTGTCCTGGTAGAATCTATTACTCATGTAAGGTAGGTATAAGCTAGGCTCCATCAGGACAGCTTCCTTGACTGGCATCACGAAAGGGTGAGGATCTGGGTAGGTCGGGGCCTTATCTATTGGATTCCTTGGTTAGGGAAACCAATATTTTTTCTGATGTTATTCATCTTATTTGCCTGCGGGCTTGGGTTTGGGGAATCCAGAATCTCTGCATTCTTGTGGCATCTCACATCTATTAGAAGCCTTCATGACTAATCCTATATTCTTGCTTCTTCTGCCTTATTGCTGTTCTTGGTTATTCGGGAAACTTGCTATCTATACGAAATGCTCAAGAGCTATTGGATCTGCTTGGAAGAATTTTGTGAGGAGGGAATGAATCTTACATCTTCTAAGCACTCTAATACTTGCTCGGGCTTTTTCTATTCTCTTTCTACTTTCCTGGGTGGGTATCCTTGGAACTTCACTGTCTTTTTATGTCTCTTTACTTTTCTTTATCTCAGGCTGCTTACATATCTATGCATCTTTCCTTGCTTTCGTATAGCTTTCTTTTCCCACTCCCTTAGGTAACTTTTATTAGATCTTTACTATTTAGTTTCACAGCTTGTTCTGAACTTTTGGTGATAAGCCATGATAACTACATGGGAATTCTCAACTTGGATCTAGAGTATAGTTGTTCTTGTGAGCAATACTATTCGAATAGTATGGGAAAAGCTTACTAATCTGTCTATATATCTTGAGGACGTACTCGAGGATCAGATACTGGAGAGATAGTGCCTCGTATACAGGTATCACAGACATACTACGTATACCAGACCCCAGCACTCTGCCCACTACAGTCACTAACTCCATAGACCATGCTCTGATACCATCTTTATAACATCCCCGATCTGGTAGATGTTATCGGTAGGGAATAGACCGTACTATTACTATGAGCCTCTGGCTTTCTAACTATAAATTACAATATTACTCTTTTCTCAATTAAAATCTTATGTATGGGACCAACGCCCAAACTCGTCAACATGAAATACAAACTCAATATTAATGACTGTAAACTTAATAACACTTGTTTACAATGACTATCACACAACCCAAGGCTAATACACGACTTCTACTTGACTCTGACTGGACTCTCACTCTTTCTGACTTGAACTGGTGGACTCAATAACCTAGTGACTGCATCAGTATCCATCATCCCGAACTTGTCCTCCGAGAATACCTACAAAATAAGAAAACCGGAGTGGGGATTGTTAGATCGTAGTACGATCTAATTGAGTGGATGAAAGGTGAAATACTATTATAAAAATATTTAGATTCTAAACTAAAGTTCAAGAGATAGCTTTATATGAAAAACTCTTTTTCTGTCTGAAAACTATGGGCTTCTTTCTGAAAATCTCTTCTGAACTATTTCTGCAAAACTTATATTTTCTGAAAGTTTCTTATAAAACTACTGTTTTCTTGAAAACTTTCTTTTCTAAAAACATTTTCATAAAATTATATATGAAATCTATATATGTCTCTGAAAACCTGACGTATGGCGGCATTACGTATCACCGTTGTAGGACACAGAAACTGGGCGACGCATGCTGTTCTAGACTCAGGGCCTAGTTGGGAGTACGGAGTAGCCAAAATGGAGGACTAAACCGGAGAATAAAGAGAGTCGCCACCCGGTGTGAACCGGGAGGAAATGAAAATTTAAGGCCGTACTCACCCCTCGCAAGGGAAGACCTCAAACCGTTGGGTTCGGAATGGTCCTTTACTTATGTCAATTGTAATGGATGGATTTGTGTAATATTAACCAAGTCTACAAGACATACATTGGTAAAACTACTCTAAATTCCTATAGCCCTAAATCTAAATTCGCATGCTTTGAAAGTAATTTTTACAACGGCAAACATTTGGCATCACACATCAAACATGCTACATACATAGTAATCTAAACATACCTAAACTTAAATTCCTCATACAAAAGATAAATAACTAAAACATGCTTGAAATAAAATAACGTTCTAATGACCTAATCATGCTCAAATACAAGTTGGATGAAATGGAATACATGAATCCTTCAAGTGGTACGGGGCATTGTATCCCGAGTGCAAACCATAATACCGTCCATTCGGATTCGGCTATGGATTTATGTCCGGGTTTCCATCCAATATACCACAAGAAAGACACATATTCCATTCACTCAAAATCACATCATACACTAAATCATTATTTCATGTGAACAAATTCCAAATAACATGCCAAACTAACTATTCATGCTAAACACATTTTTTTAAATCATTATTTTATGTGAATAAATTTAATAATATAAACCCTCAGGTCTAACCTTTTTTTGTCGTTCTTTGGAGGTGCGTTATATGGCTGTCGGAAAGGCTAAGACACCACGATTCCACCGGTTCACTGTTTCGACGTTTTGCTCATTGTTTCGCTGTTTCATCCGCTGTTTCCACTTCATTTCGCTGCAATTTAAATCTCCACACTTTGCTCACTGGTTTTCAATGAATTATGGGCTATTTTGGTGAATTTTGAGGGGTATTGGACTGCCGTTTGTTCGGTTTCTCGAAGACTTTCAAGTGCAGTTTTTTATTCACTGTTTCGGTGAATTTGGGGACTGTTTTGAGTGTGTTTGAGCTGCTGTTTTGGGCGAATTTTAGAGGGGATTTGTGAGGCAGTTGCTGGCAGGCTTATGATACGTTAATGGAAGCAATTTGTGGGGGGCTTATGGTGCGTGAATTTTATGCGTTCAAGGTGAGAGCAATTAACGTGAGCTGATTTGTTTAATGGGTGAGGTGTGAGCTAGTTGTTTGCGTGAGTGGAGGGGCTGATACGTGGATGGGTGAATTGAGTGAGGATTTGTGAGGCAAGGCGTGAAGGGTTATGTGGCTAGAGGCAGTGAGTGGGGCAGGTTCGTGTGTGGCAAATGGCGTTTAGGCGTGAGTGGGTGGAGGGCATTGAGAAAATTAGGGGCAGTTACGTCGAGGTTTTATTTGTGAATGAAGAGAGGCTGGGACGTACGTGTTGGAGGGAAGCTTTTGATGTGTGGAGGCTGAGAGTGCTAAGTGCTGAAGGGGTGATGAGTGGAGGCTGCAACGTGTGAGTGGGGGGGGCTGGTGCGTGAGTGCTAGGCGTGGTCTTCTCGTGGCTCAGGTGTTGCCGAGAGTAAGGCAATGTGAGAGAGGCTATGCGTTGATTTTGAGAAGGAAGGCATTGGCTGCTGTGAGAGAAGAGAGAGGGTTGTTTTGATCTTCTAAAATGCTTAATATTTTCTTGATGTGTATTAGGTGTTCCAAGGCAGAAAAATGAGGGTTTAAATAGGCAAATGGAGGGCATTAATGAGATTGGCAAGTGATAATGAAAGGTAATCAATTTGATGACAAGTTTTGTTTGGAAATGGAAGGAAGGTAATGTATAATTGTGATCCTTTGTTGAAAATTCAATAAAGGTTGAAAGGAAAGGAATGAAATGACAAGTTTTGTTTGGAAATGGAAGGAAGGTTATGTATAATTGTGATCCTTTGTTGAAAATTCAAAAAAAGGTGATGGAAAATGAAGAAAATGAGAGGGGATGGTGATGGGCGTGGGGTTGTGATGGCTAAATGATGTGTGGGGTTGATCTAATAATGCCTTGGAATTAGGTGTCAAGGTAAAAGGTGAGATCAAAGGTGTAAAGTAAATTGGTGGAAGGATAAATCATGTTTGAATAGTGCAAGAAGGGTGAATTTTGGTGTCATGGTCGTGGGCCTCATGGGTGGTGGGCTTGGTGTGGTTTGCGGGAATTTAGGGCCAAAGATGTACCTCGAAACGAAGATTCAACATGCGAACTCCGAGCGAACTTAGTGAATCAAAACCAAATATGCCAACTCTTGACTTCTCCTTTCCGTCAACCATTTTCAACGACTTCCACGACTTAAAAGTAATACTTCCTTCAAGACTCCTCATTGGGTTTGGTATGCAAAAAAATGCAATGCCTACAGTTGTTGGACAAAATGACCCATAGCGTCACTATTTGCACAGATCATTGTGTTGTTGTAGCAAATTAACTATGTGACAAGGAAATTGCACTCTCATCATTGTGATTAGATCACCATAGATATATAAATGAAGAGAGGTCCCTATGATTAGTTCCTGTATTGAGATGATATGAGACAGTATCAGTCCACAAAGGATTAATCATTAAATATCCCTAGCCGTAGTATTATCGAGACTGGACATCGATAATGCGGAATAGGCTAGTATTGCACTTGTGTGCGTTGTGAGGGCACAACGGCATAGTTCTCATATATATAAGTATTGGATACTTGTGCAAGTGCGATAGGAGGTCGTGTTTCACCGATGGTACGGGAAACAGCTTCGCTCTGGATAGACCCTTCGGAATCCCATTGGTATTATGACTAGGTGTCTATGGGAGGCCGAAATCAAGGTAGGTGTGTATAGTCTTAACCTGAGACTTACATCGCTAATACTTACGACAATCGGTAAACTTTGGTTTTGGTGGTGGGGGATCTTAACTGGTTCTGTGTTCACCTCTTCTGGGTTTATCAGGAATCGTAGTGTAATGGATGTGATGTCAAGACGGAAGTGTCACTCCAGTCATAATGGAGATGATGTCACGCAGGATACGGTATTAGTGCTCTTAAGTGATGCGCATCCAATCGTGATATTATGACCATGTCATGAATATCCGATTATAGAGACTAGTTACCAGACATCTGATATGTGTTTCGGACGGGGCAGACACTTATCCAGCCCCAGCCCTAGCACGTGATTATCCGATACTGGGCCGATATGCACAATACATTAGTATACTACGCTTGATACAGATCTTAATATTCTTTAATGGATATGTCCGGAGAATTAGGTAGACTTGGTGCTTTGCTAGGAGTCGACCTTGTCTCGTAAATCGGTTAGAACGTAGTACTTGGTACGTACGTGATTCGGATACTCCGACGACCGTATTTACTGCCAGATTTTCCGGGGATCTCATGGGTCGCTTCCCGATAATCCACCGATGACACACAACTCGCACTCTTGAATAATCTGGGATTATACAGAAGAGAGAGAAAATTAATCTAGGATTAATTACGGAGATATTTTATCTAAGATAAAATATCGTCTAGAGAGAGATAACGATTAATTTGGAATTAATCGGTAAATTAATATATTCGATATATTAAACGAAATTAGATTTCGACGCGGAATTAAAATTAGATTTTAATTCGGGCAAACGAGTTAATTTAGAATTAATTCGTTAGCGACGTAAATAATAATTTCGCTAGGCGCAATTATTTATTTAAATTCGATTTAATTAACGTCGCGACGTAAGCTCGGTATTTCGGAAATATCGAACCCGAACGCGTGAGTGCACGTGGGCCCACTTTCATTTGAAAACGTGTGGGGCCCACATGACACATGTCATATTATGCATTATTTTATTCTAATGCATTGCATGAAGATTGTGTACAATACACTCAATGGTCTTGCATGAAGTTTGAGTGTTTGACACTCTAAACCATTGCATGATTTGTGTCATAAATTATTATCAATTTAATAATTTTATGGCATAAATATAAATTGATTTTTGGTAAATCATTTTAACTTAATAACACAATTTCATCTCTCTCAAAACTCTCTCTTCTCTCACGCCCAAATGAAGAATTCTTGGACTGGTTTGGAACCAGAAATGGCGTGGACTTTAGGGAAGCAAAGAGTGATTTTCATGGTAAAAAAATCAAGTGCTAGCACACTTTCAAGTCTTGCGAAGGTGGTAGGGAGGTTCGACCATGAGCCGGGATCCATCCAACGAAGCTAGGAGCTGCGTTTCTCATCTCAAAATTCTGTTTTTGGAGGCAGTGGACTGCATGCAGTAAGCTTACCAAGGCAGTGCGTTTTTGGGCATGATTCGTCTTCTAATCGACATAACCGATCAATGTGAGTATTCCGCTACCTCCGTTGGTGTGTTCACGCATGTTTTCATGTCTTGATTTGATCTTGGGACCTTAGAATAAACCAACAATGGCATCAAGAGCTAATGTTGCAAGCATGAAAAATGTAGGGCTTAAAATTTGGGTAAATGTTTGTTGAGCATGATTTGAATAAATTGCTTGTTTGAGTATGCTTATAACATGTTTAAATTCATATTGGTTGGACTAATTTGACGAAAATTGATTTGGAATAATTTTCCCCAATTTATTCACCTTGGCCGAATGTATATGCATTTTTGGGATCTTGGTTTTTTTTTTGATTTTTTAATTCATTTGATGAGTTAGAATCGATTAGGTTGACGTTAATTTGAATCGAATTGGATTGGATTTCGAATTGGACAAAAACCCCAAAATCTTTGAGTTGGCCGAATGTGACTAATGCCCTTTAATGTCTTGGTAATTTTGATTTTATGAACATTGGATGTATATGAAATCATTCGGGAAGTTAATACGTTGTCGGTTGTGTAATTAATTGGATTGAATTCAAATCGGACAAAATAACCTTCCTTGGCCGAGACTTAGAAGCATGTAATATGGGTTTGATTTTTCATTATGTGTGTTTGACATGTGATAATGAATTGAATATGATTATAAGACTAATTTGGTGTTTTAAAAAATGTTGATTTAGTTGATTAATCATATAATGCACTTTTGATAATTAAATTGTGAAAATTGGATTTTTGGATTTAATTAATTGGGCCTAATTTTGGAAATTAGAATTTAAAGTTGTAATTGGGCCTATTGGGCTTGATTTATCAAGTTTGGTTTAGGCCAAGTGGATTGGATCCAATTGGGCCCAAAACCTTAACCATAAAGCCCAATTGCGACTAATGAACCTTTAATGTTCAATTGGGCCTAATGGGCCAAGATTGATTTATGGGCTTATGGGGTAAATCCCGGATTGGACTTTGGTTATCGGTTTGACCCGAGTTGACCAAAAGTCCACGCCTTAAGAAATCAATCAAAAGCCCATTGGACTTTAATTGAATTGACGTTGGACGTTAATCGGTCTTTGAGACGCGTTACGATTAGATTTGGAATTTAATCGTGGGAAGGTTTATTAAATAAAAGTGTAATATTTAATTTGGAATTGAATAGTGAATTAGTATTAAATACATGTTAAATTAGATTTAATGATGTAGTTTAATTTAATTCATGAATTCGTACTTTAAGTACTTATTCGCAAAAACGAGTTTGACTCGACAAAAATCAAATCGTTGTTTGAACATTGGATGATCACTCATTATCAGATTAATTAATTTGATTAGATTGATTGATAGCATGCTTATATGAGTGAATACGTGGTTGAGTTGCATGAATAATGTATATCGGATGGATATTAGATGGGTGGGCAATTTTGGAAATTGTTGTAATAAATTTGATTTATTAAATTGGACCTGCGTGTCCAGCCTTTTCACCTTCGTTCTCTTGTATTCTCTTCTCACATATTCCCCACTATGTAAATGAGGTTTCTTTAGAAGTATAGTGTAACGGGTAGAAGTAATACTAGTGTTTGCTTGAGTGAGAAAGGGAGAGATTTGATCTAGGATCAATGTGTAAGTATCCATCCGCATATCATTATTATTTATTTTCATATACGCTTTATTATGTATTTAGAATGCATGTTTAAGGGTGTATGATGATGAGACCTTAACAAAGATAATTAAATTGGTAGCCAATTTGCACGCGAAAAACCCTCGTTAAATATCAAGCGTCATTTCCTTCCATTGAGTGATTCTTGCTCAAGATCGGAGATTGTCAGGGGTTGTTTTTGACCAAAGTCAAGCCCTTGTCAGTCAAAGATGTGCTTTAATCACGAGGCTTTGTTATATATCGGTGTCGTGTCCAAGTTGTGGTTTGTTTTTGGCCAAAGTCAAGACCACTTCTTGTCCATAGACATTTGATTACGAAGCTTCCTGTCAATGGGTCCACGCTTGACTGGGATCACTAGGTTTGTTATTGTGCCAAAGCCAAGGCCTAGTTGATTCAGAGGAAAACGGGTAGGGTATATATTCGATATATAGGCATATATTAGATACATGTTTCGGACTTGGATGTCCACCTACTGGATCTAGGAGTTGGATGGGATCCAATTGATCTTCGACATCTACCTTGTTAATTATCATACAATTTTTGTTTGACCAAAGTCAAGATTGTATGATACTTTAACGGGATCCTAGCCCACTAGGAAACACGGTTTCCCGAGTACTCCACAGAGGGTTAGAGGCTCGACGAAAATAGTGGGAGGCAAGTATTGAATTTGCAACATTCGTTCAATTACTCGCCATACGCGCTCATTTAAATTATTTCGTCGTAATATTAAATGTTAGTTGGACTAATATTTAAATTGTTGTTTAAATAAACAGTTGGACTGTATTATACTTGATTATATATAATTGGATTATATTAATCAATATATTTGAATTAATTAATTTCAGTTTACAGTTGATTTTATAATTGGATTATAGTAATCAATGTAATTGAGGTTAATTAATTTGGATTATATTTGATTATATAGTTGGACTATTATAATCATTATAATATATATAGTACCACTAATCGTTGGTTAAATAGTTGGACTATTGTAATCAAGATAAGAAATTGAAAAGTTGGATATTTAAAATATAATCTGGGATTAAAATATTTTAAATGATTTAATTTTCAATTGGGAATAAATAAATGGGTTACTTTATTGAATAAAATAACTTATTATTACTAAACCCATAATTAAGCAATTGTAGAGCATAAAATCTTTGGAAGATTTATGTGATGATGACTAGTGCTTAATTAATATACTTACAATAAATCTATCTTTAGATTTAAAAGTATTAAAATTGCAGTTAATAATTCTTTGAGAATTGATTTGACCATTCTAGTGGAGAAAAGTCAAAGTTTGCAATTGGGCATGTAGCACAAGGTGCACATCGTTTCAATATTCCAAAACCCAAGGCTGGCCAAAGGTTTGTGAAATATCGAAAATGATAATTGACATATCCCGAAGTGACTACCATTTGGATATGGAAGACACACGAAGGAATTAAAGAAAGGGCGAGGCTCTGACTTTAAATATATTTGTCTAAGTTATGTTCACTACTAGTATTGAAATTAGATTTTAAATACTTAGTGTGGTACATAAAATAAATATGATACCGAGATAAACATTAGATGTGAATAACAGAATTTATATTTTGAATATAAATAAATCTCAAACATATAAAATGACAAATAAATAGCTCATATTGATTTGATCAATAGAGACTTATTTGTGGCATTGTTGTCTGGGACACAATTAAACAAGACTCGTATATCCACACTTTTGAAGAGTGGGTACTAGGACTGATTTGACTATTCAAATAAGGTCTACGAATCTAGTTTACTAGGTAAAGTACCTAAAATACTATTTACTAGGTAATAGTGTAAAGGCCACCGATCTGTAAACCCTATTCATGGTGAAGTAAGTGGGCCCATATCTAGCTTGGCTAGATGTGTACATGATATTTCGTGACCTTAACGGATGTGGCATCACGTTATGGTTATGTGTTTCTTTTGAAGAACACAAATCCGAAACTTTGAGTTTCGACACGAAGTATACAAACAGATCGGCTATAGTATTATACCATCGCGGTAAGACCGTAATGAAAATACTTAAGCATTAAGTTTCATACATAAATGAAAGAGTACAATATTCTTTCATATGAGGACTCTCCTCGAGACACGTCAGTTAGACGGTGTGTCCGAACTAAAACCGAATTTTGTTGGACATGATAAGGTTTATCACGAGTCGCTCTGAGCTACTATTTCCTTCTACAGGATATGTATTAACAGTGCAAAACTTATTTAGAATAAGGTTCCATATAAATCTGTTTGACAGATATCATATAGGATATGAACAGGGAAGAAACGAAGTTTCTCATTCCTGATAATTTGGGTATGCCAGGCATAACGTTTGGATGATACCAAACTAAGGACCCAAATTGGATAAGTGCCAATATAGGTTATCCTAAGGGAAACCTTAAGTATAATACTTGTAAATCCCACATGAGAACAATATAATTGTTGCTCACCATGCGTTTTTCCTGAGAGGAATACCGATATGCAGTGGTCAGTGGGAGGATAGTGATACTCGATGAAAAATCGGAGTGATACTGTTCTAGGCACGAAGTCCGTAATGGAACACAAACAGTTCATCTATGATGAAACTATACCATTAATCTTCAAATACACAAGAAACTAGTAGATCGGATAGAGTCAGAAAACAACCTAGGGTATGGGTTTCTGATCTAACCTCATAAAGATGTCAATCTTATGGAGGTGTACCATCCGACTACGTTTAGAGGAAGTGATACGAGGTATCGACTCCATGTTATGGCAAAGTGCCATGAATCCGAAATGAATTCCATGTATGACAACTATTTTGGATACTAGTTGTTGTACCACAAGGCATTGTGCCTATGGTACATTAAACGTCTTCAAGGAAGACATATATGGAAGGCAACATACCAACGTACAAAGCTAGGCTTTTGACGAAAAAGGTATCGTTATCAACATTGTGTTAATAACGGTTCAACCTTTTACCTGTTGCCATGGTAAATCCATTTTGAAGATGCTTGTTGATAACTGTATATTTCATTTATGAAATATGTCAGTTACAGATCAAAATCGCTTTCCTGAAAAGGAAACCTTTTGGAGAATGTTTATAACATTCTGACGATTTTGTATAACCGACAAACAAGGTTTGCGGATTATTCAATCCATGTTTGGATTGATGCAAGCATAAGGTTCTTGGAACTGTCGTTTTGAAATAATCATAATGGTTTATGATTTGACTCAAAACGAAATAATTCTTGTGTATATAAGGAGGTTAGTGGGAGAGCACACTGATAGTGAAATTCCCATAAAGCTATTGTTGAAAGCTTGGCTTTCAATAGAAATTCTCCGTAGAATTTTGGGGAGTAACAACCTTTATTCAAGGAATAAAGATCTACTGGGATAGATTTGGAGTTTGTTAACACTCTCTGGGAAATTGTACATTTAAAATGTACTTGTATTGGTGTCTCATACGCTCGAGCATATGGAGTCACAATCGGGTCAATCCAAGGGATAGTCACTGGATTGAAGATTAAGAACATCTGTTAGTATCTGAGAGAACTAAAGATGTTGTCTTAAACTATGGAGATGGAGAACTTGAAGTGACTGGGATCACTACTGCAAGTTTCCAAACAATTAAAATACTACGGTACTATAAAGTTTGAATAACAGGGACAGTGAGCTGTAATTCTTCCTAGCAAGATAACTGTTGCCGAATAAACAACAAATGCGGATTATTGCTGCGCTGAGGCAGCAATAGAAGACCATCTGGGTCGAAAATAAATCTAATAAGATTAGATAAAGTTCTGTTAGCAGCTGAGCTAGGCGTCAGCATAGGCTAAGGAATTAAAGGTCTCATCGACGATCCAGATATATACTTCTATATCATCTGATTCGTTCGGATCATACATCGTGGCGATGTGATGATTGTGTAAATCGCGTCAGACGATAATTAAGCAAATCCGCTGACGAAAACCTTTCCTCAGCAATTTGAGCGAATTGTACATAGTTCGGGTGTTAGACACTCGAGTGACTGCTATGTGCCAAGTGGGAGATTGTTGGAAAAAATGACCCATAGCGTCACTATTTGCACAGATCATTGTGTTGTTGTAGCAAATTAACTATGTGACAAGGAAATTGCACTCTCATCATTTGTGATTAGATCACCATAGATATATAAATGAAGAGAGGTCCCTATGATTAGTTCCTGGATTGAGATGATATGAGACAGTATCAGTCCACAAAGGATTAATCATTAAATATCCCTAGCCGTAGTATTATCGAGACTGGACATCGATAATGCGGAATAGGCTAGTATTGCACTTGTGTGCGTTGTGAGGGCACAACGGCATAGTTCTCATATATATAAGTATTGGATACTTGTGCAAGTGCGATAGGAGGTCGTGTTTCACCGATGGTACGGGAAACAGCTTCGCTCTGGATAGACCCTTCGGAATCCCATTGGTATTATGACTAGGTGTCTATGGGAGGCCGAAATCAAGGTAGGTGTGTATAGTCTTAACCTGAGACTTACATCGCTAATACTTACGACAATCGGTAAACTTTGGTTTTGGTGGTGGGGGATCTTAACTGGTTCTGTGTTCACCTCTTCTGGGTTTATCAGGAATCGTAGTGTATTGGATGTGATGTCAAGACGGAAGTGTCACTCCAGTCATAATGGAGATGATGTCACGCAGGATACGGTATTAGTGCTCTTAAGTGATGCGCATCCAATCGTGATATTATGACCAGGTCATGAATATCCGATTATAGAGACTAGTTACCAGACATCTGATATGTGTTTCGGACGGGGCAGACACTTATCCAGCCCCAGCCCTAGCACGTGATTATCCGATACTGGGCCGATATGCACAATACATTAGTATACTACGCTTGATACAGATCTTAATATTCTTTAATGGATATGTCCGGAGAATTAGGTAGACTTGGTGCTTTGCTAGGAGTCGACCTTGTCTCGTAAATCGGTAGAACGTAGTACTTGTACGTACGTGATTCGGATACTCCGACGACCGTATTTACTGCCAGATTTTCCGGGGATCTCATGGGTCGCTTCCCGATAATCCATCGATGACGCACAACTCGCACTCTTGAATAATCTGGGATTATACAGAAGAGAGAGAAAATTAATCTAGGATTAATTACGGAGATATTTTATCTAAGATAAAATATCGTCTAGAGAGAGATAACGATTAATTTGGAATTAATCGGTAAATTAATATATTCGATATATTAAACGAAATTAGATTTCGACGCGGAATTAAAATTAGATTTTAATTCGGGCAAACGAGTTAATTTAGAATTAATTCGTTAGCGACGTAAATAATAATTTCGCTAGGCGCAATTATTTATTTAAATTCGATTTAATTAACGTCGCGACGTAAGCTCGGTATTTCGGAAATATCGAACCCGAACGCGTGAGTGCACGTGGGCCCACTTTCATTTGAAAACGTGTGGGGCCCACATGACACATGTCATATTATGCATTATTTTATTCTAATGCATTGCATGAAGATTGTGTACAATACACTCAATGGTCTTGCATGAAGTTTGAGTGTTTGACACTCTAAACCATTGCATGATTTGTGTCATAAATTTATTATCAATTTAATAAATTTTATGGCATAAATATAAATTGATTTTTGGTAAATCATTTTAACTTAATAACACAATTTCATCTCTCTCAAAACTCTCTCTTCTCTCACGCCCAAATGAAGAAATTCTTGGACTGGTTTGGAACCAGAAATGGCGTGGACTTTAGGGAAGCAAAGAGTGATTTTCATGGTAAAAAAATCAAGTGCTAGCACACTTTCAAGTCTTGCGAAGGTGGTAGGGAGGTTCGACCATGAGCCGGGATCCATCCAACGAAGCTAGGAGCTGCGTTTCTCATCTCAAAATTCTGTTTTTGGAGGCAGTGGACTGCATGCAGTAAGCTTACCAAGGCAGTGCGTTTTTGGGCATGATTCGTCTTCTAATCGACATAACCGATCAATGTGAGTATTCCGCTACCTCCGTTGGTGTGTTCACGCATGTTTTCATGTCTTGATTTGATCTTGGGACCTTAGAATAAACCAACAACAGTCGCCCCACTTTGATGGGATTTGTTCAGTGTGTGATAGTGACAATCCTATCAAAGTTCGTGCAATGCATTTTTACTTACCTGGCTCGCCAGCTGCCGCATGGTCCGCCTGCTGTTGTTGAGTTGATGGTTTTGAGGTGCTTCGACCCCTGGTCCATTCCCGAACCGTTGTTGTGCTGTGGTATGATGAAGTCCATTCCCGAACCGTCACCATGTTGTGGTCCATTCCCGAACCGATGATGTGAGGTGATGTGATGAGGTCCATTCCCGAACCGTCACCGTGATGTGGTCCATTCCCGAACCGATGATGTGATGTGATGTGATGAGGTCCATTCCCGAACCGTCACCGTGATGTGGCCCATTCTCGAACCGATGATGTGATGTGATGAAGTCCATTCCCGAACTGTCACCGTGTTTTGGTCCATTCCTGAACCGATCTCCATTCCCGGAGTGTTGCTGTGATGTGATGTGATGAAGTCCATTCCCGAACTGTCACCGTGATGTGGTCCATTCCCAAACCGATGATGTGATGTGATGAAGTCCATTCCCGAACTGTCACCGTGTTGTGGTCCATTCCCGAACCGATCTGCATTCCCGGAGTGTTGTTGTGATGTGATGTGATGAAGTCCATTCCCGAACTGTCACTGTGTTGTGGTCCATTCCCGAACCGATCTCCATTCCCGGAGTGCCATTCCTGGCGTGCTCATTCTCGAGCTGTCCATTCCCGGACTAAATCTCCATTCTCGGAGTGCCATTCCTGGCGTGCCATTCTCGGCGTGCTCATTCTCGAGCTGTCCATTCCCGGACTAAATCTCCATTCTCGGAGTGCCATTCTCGGCAGAAACTGAAACTGATGTAATATGGGCTTCGCCCCCAGAATACCATACCCGGTAATACTGATTTAATGTAATGTGGGCCTCGCCCCCAGAATACCGTACTTGACAGAAACTGATCTGAACTGATGTGTCTCCATACCCGGAGTGCCGTATCCACCAAAGACTAATAGGGATACAAATGATTTATTTCAACATACTTTATTGCTCTCGTCAAGACAATCTCAATAGCTAAACATATTTTCTTCCTCAACGAATGCTTCGTGTCAAAGCCAGAGAACCTTCAAAGTACTCGATATACTCAACTCCGATTGTCTGAATAAGTAATCTGAACTAGACTCCTAGTGTGTGTGTGCTAAGGCTCTTTCGCAGCTTGTTCCTTAAATAGGCTAACTCGGTGATTTTTCTTCGGAGAATCAGACCAGTGGGTCTAACCAACCTGGATGTCTTAGTCACAGTTTGTGATTACTTCTACATACTCAACATGATTTGGTTTTCGTTTCTTTTCTTTTGTCCTTTTTTTTTGTTTTTTTTTTCTTTTCTTTTCTTTTTCTGACTCACCTACCCTTTAAGGTAGCATTTCTCCTCATGGTGGTCCTAATACTCGCCCATGGGTAGCTTCACGCTTATCGGTTATAGGTGGTCGATCAATGTCCAATCTGCGCTTCTTGCCACGATCACCATCTGTCCAGTCCAATTTGGAGAGGATAGGGTCGAGCTTCGGTTCAAAAGTTAGGATCTGGTCAATCAACTCTTCGGCCTTTGTCGCAGTCAAGAAAATATCTCCCACAGATTTGGTGACGAACTCATGTCTCTTGGCTTCCGCGAGAAACACAAACAGAAAATCGAAGAAATGCTCAACATTAAGTAGTCCAATGGGCTTCCGATGAACGTTCAAGTGCGCCCATGATGCCACTGTGAATATCTCTTCAAGGGTACCAAGTCCACCTGGTAATGCAATAAACGCATCCGCAGAATTTATCATTTCATGGAGTCGTTCAGACATACCTGATACGATGCGTTCATCCCCATTTGTTGGTCCAATTAACTGTTCGTCCGCCAAAGGTCTTGGGATGATTCCCAAAACATGACCGCCACCATCCTGAATAGCTTTTGAAATGCTTCCCATTATCCCAAGATTTCCATCGCCATATACTAGGTGTATATTCTTCTCAGCCATGACTCGCCCCAATTCTTTTGCAGCCTCAACGAATTCTGGTTTATTACCAGTGTTGGATCCACAGAAAACAAAAATTTACTTAACTCGCTGCTGTGAAGTTGCTTCCATTTTCTTTCTCTTACTTGGATATATATCTGGATGTGTTGAGGAGAGAAATGTTGAGCTGAATTTATAGAACCTGAAAAGGGGTGAGTAATAATTGCACTAATATCTTCCACCGAATGGTTGTTAGCTAAACCATAAAAGAATTCGTCAGAGGTCAAAAAGTCTATGGATCCTGTCTACGTCAATAAGAGAAAACAACAAAAGAAATCGTGAGCGGTCAAAAAGTCGTGGATTCTATCTACGAAAATAAAAGAAAATACCAAAAGAAGTCCTAAAAGGTCAAAAAGTTGTGGATCATGTCCACAAAAACACCAAAACAAGTCATGAAGGGTCAAAAAGTCTGGGATCCTGTCTACGAAAATAACAGAAAATAACAAAAGAAGGCAAATCAAAGCAATAATTAAAGCAAAGGAATTGTGTACTCAATATGCCTCATGCTTGGTATAAATTCATTAGGATGCGTCTCAGGAATTCTTTCCTTACTCTGCCACCACTAATGAATTAGCTCCCATCTTTGTGATTGCCGAACACCATTCCCTCTGTCTTAAAATGCTCTGTCTTTGCTTTTACATTAAATTCATCGTCTTCAGCCAGACATGACCGAAATCCATCTGTCAAGGTGGCTTCAACGTCGTTATTAGTGCTTGTTCCGTTTTTTGATTTTTGTCGCTTTCCTTTTTTCTTCTCTAAAACCTGTGAATACAAACAAAACAACAGAATAAAACACGTGCATGTGATGTGTACGTATGCAAGTGTAGAGGTCTTCCCTGTTCATGATGGGTTAGACCATCGTTGTGCTCCTTGGCGTCGTATGTCTCTGGTCGCCCCCTGCTGGTTCTCTTTTGTCTGAAATCTGCAAACACAAAATACAAAACAAAGGATGCAAGTTACGTGTATGCATGGATGAACTTCCTATCCCGTCAGGTTAGGTCTTATGCCTATTCTCTTGGTGACTGCTCAGTCTTCTCTTCCTCGGGCTAAATACAGCTTCAATCTGTCAACATAGATCAATTCGGTGAACTTGTTCCCTTCCAAGTCTGACAATTTCACTGCTCCGTTTCATAATTTCTGAATGGCTATCCCGTCTTTTCTGCTTGCTTATTCTGAGGATTCCCCGATGGTCTTTCCATTCTGATTGTACAACTTTATATTATCGGCTATACCGGGTACGGTCAAACTGGCCACAACATTGATAAAAAATTGTAACTGCTCAACAATTTCGGTTACTTTAATCTCCAAATCGATCCAGGCGGGATCCCTCGTTGGCTGACTTGCTCATGTTGACTGACGGTCTCTTGATGAGTCTCTCTACTTTCCTAACCCAACAGGAGTCTATGATGGCTTTTAAGACACAAAAGGGTTAACATGATGCATGTATGCATGAAATGCGTAAGATGCGTGTGATGCGGAAAATACATGTATAAGTTGGCCTATCGTCATTTTAAAGTATTCAATCATAATATCATTGGGTGCAAACTTGTCCCAGTTGAAAAGGCCCAACAAGTTTATACTTTTGCGATAACATGGCTAAACGACTTCAAATAATAAGAGGCCTAAACACAAAATGTCTCATCGGCATTTTAGAAGCTTTTGGCCTAATTGTCAAAAGACATGAACTTGTCCCTGTTTAAATGGCCCAACAAGTTTATGTCTCTTGACAAAATGTCCAACTGATTCCAAATGACAATGGTCCCAAATACAAGCATAAATAAACAATTTCTAAGGGTCACAAAACAAAGGTTCATGTGTAGATTTCAGGAGTGTAAACAAAGGTTCCTGCTGACGAAGGATTGCCCACAAATACGACTCCCCACTCAAGGGTTCAAGCGACCAAGTGAGCGCACCTTTTTTATACCTTATGGTACGTGCCAACAAGTTATGGTGTGTGACTAACTATCGAATGGACTTCCCGTTGTAGATTCCCCAGAGGGAGGGTGGAGCGAGGCTCTCTTAAGTACCCAAGCCCCTTAGGCTCTTATCGCTTGGTGACAGGAATAAACAACGATTCCTCCAAACTAGTCTATCACAACAAGCTACAAGTGATGATTATCTAGGTGCTTTCACAGCTTTTCCTTATAGAAAGGTAGTGAGTGAAGGAAGACACCAAACCATCACCTAGCTTTAACAATGCCTTTGATTAAACTCCTTAAACCCACAGTAGTCATGGTTAATTAAAACAAAAATCCAAACATTACAAGACATTATTTCGGGGCCGATTCTCTATCCCCAGTGGAGTCGCCAGACTATAGGACACAGAAACTGGGCGACGCATGCTGTTCTAGACTCAGGGCCTAGTTGGGAGTACGGAGTAGCCAATGGAGGACTAAACCGGAGAATAAATGAGTCGCCACCCGGTGTAAACCGGGAAAATGATTTAAGGCCGCACTCACCCCTCGCAAGGGAAGACCTCAAACCATTGGGTTCAGAATGGTCCCTTACTTATGTCAATTGTAATGGATGGATTTGTGTAATATTAACCAAGTCTACAAGACATACATTGGTAAAACTACTCTAAATTCCTATAGGCCTAAATCTAAATTCGCATGCTTTGAAAGTAAATTTTTACAACGGCAAACATTCGGCATCACACATCAAACATGCTACATACATAGTAATCTAAACATACCTAAACTTAAATTCCTCATACAAAAGATAAATAACTAAAACATGCTTGAAATAAAATAACGTTCTAATGACCTAATCATGCTCAAATACAAGTTGGATGAAATGGAATACATGAATCCTTCAAGTGGTACGGGGCATTGTATCCCAAGTGCAAACCATAATATCGTCCATTCGGATTCGGCTATGGAATTTATGTCCGGGTTTCCATCCAATATACCACAAGAAAGAACACATATTCCATTCACCTAAAATCACATCATACACTAAATCATTATTTCATGTGAACAAATTCCAAATAACATGCCAAACTAACTATTCATGCTAAACACATTTTTTAAAATCATTATTTTATGTGAATAAATTTAATAATATAAACCCTCAGGTCTAACCTTTTTTTTTCGTTCTTTGGAGGTACGTTATATGGCCGTCGGAAAGGCTAAGACACCACGATTCCACCGGTTCACTGTTTCCACTTCGTTTCGCTGCAATTTAAATCTCCACACTTTGCTCACTGGTTTGCAATGAATTATGGGCTGTTTTGGTGAATTTTGAGGGGTATTGGACTACCATTTGTTCGGTTTCTCGAAGAATTTCAAGTGCAGTTTTTTATTCACTGTTTCGGTGAATTTGGGGACTGTTTTGAGTGTGTTTAAGCTGCTGTTTTGGGAAAATTTTAGAGGGGATTTGTGAGGCAGTTGCTGGCAGGCTTATGGTGCGTTAATGGAAGCAATTTGTGGGGGGCTTATGGTGCGTCAATTTTGTGCGTTCAAGGTGAGAGCAATTAACGTGAGCTGATTTGTTTAATGGGTGAGGTGTGAGCTAGTTGTTTGCGTGAGTGGAGGGGCTGATGCGTGGATGGGTGAATTGAGTGAGGATTTGTGAGGCAAGGCGTGAAGGGTTATGTGGCTAGAGGCAGTGAGTGGGGCATGTTCGTGTGTGGCAAAGGGCGTTTAGGCATGAGTGGGTGGAGGGCATTGAGAAAATTAGGGGCAGTTACGTGGAGGTTTTGTTTGTGAATGAAGAGAGGCTGGGACGTACGTGTTGGAGGGAAGCTTTTGATGCGTGGTGGCTGAGAGTGCTAAGAGCTTAAGGGTTGATGAGTGGAGGCTGCAACGTGTGAGTGGGGGGGCTGGTGCGTGAGTGCTAGGCGTGGTCTTCTCGTGGGTCAGGTGTTGCCGAGAGTAAGGCAATGTGAGAGAGGCTATGCGTTGATTTTGAGAAGGCAGAGGCTGATGCGTGAGAGAAGAGAGAGGGTTGTTTTGATCTTCTAAAATGCTTAATCTTTTCTTGATGTGTATTAGGTGTTCTAAGGCAGAAAAATGAGGGTTTAAATTGGCAAATGGAGGGCATTAATGAGATTGGCAAGTGATAATGAAAGGTAATCAATTTGATGACAAGTTTTGTTTGGAAATGGAAGGAAGGTAATGTATAATTGTGATCCTTTGTTGAAAATTCAATAAAGATTGAAAGGAAAGGAAATGAAATGACAAGTTTTGTTTGGAAATAGAAGGAAGGTTATGTATAATTGTGATCCTTTGTTGAAAATTAAAAAAAAAATGATGGAAAATGAAGAAAATGAGAGGGGATGGTGATGGGCGTGGGGTGTGATGGCTAAATGATGTGGGGTTGATCTAATAATGCCTTGGAAATTAGGTGTCAAGGTAAATGGTGAGATCAAAGGTGTAAAGTAAATTGGTGGAAGGATAAATCATGTTTGAATAGTGCAAGGAGGGTGAATTTTGGTGTCATGGTTGTGGGCCTCATGGGTGGTGGGCTAGGTGTGGTTTGTGGGAATTTAGGGCCAAAGATGTACCTCGAAACGAAGATTTAACATGCGAACTCCGAGCGAACTTAGTGAATCAAAACCAAATATGCCAACTCTTGACTTCTCCTTTCCGTCGACCATTTTCAACGACTTCCATGACTTAAAAGTAATATTTCCTTCAAGACTCCTCATCGGGTTTGGTATGCAAAAAAATGAAATGCCTACAACCGTCCCCCATATGCCTAATTAGAGCCAGGAATGAAAATCCATGACTTTGGGGCGTTACATCTCACCGTCCCCCAAAGCATGCCACTCTTGTCCCTGAAATTAGTGGTCTTGGGGCGTTACGTTTCGTCGTCCCCCAGGCCACTGATCTAGAACTGGGGGTGCGGATCTATGATACCCTCCAAGCTCTGAAACTAGGATCTAGGGGCATCTATCATCCCTAGTCCTAAACTAGGATCTAGAGGCGTTACGTATCGTGTCCCCCAGTCCTCTACATGTGCACATGTGTTGTCCGTGAAATCCATATCTGAATCAAGTTACATACTGAGGTAGGTTTTTTCCCCATACCTCTGAAAATGTCAAAACTCATGCTTTGCAACTCAAAACCGTATTAAACATTTTATTTTCAATAGCATTTCTCAAAACATAGTAAGAAAAATGTAACTGATAATGAAATTGGCTAACGCCCTAAAAGCAAAAAGTAAGTCTATCATGTAAAATAACAAAATGAAAATCAAATTTAAAGGGAAAATGTCGATTCACTGATTTTGGAATCCGGCCAGCATTACTCATTTGTTGAAGAAAGACTTGGTTCCTGCGATAATCTATAATTTATAACTTGATTAGAAAGTGAACTGAGAAACGTATTCTGAATCAAATCGAGTCTATCTATCCAAGTACTTTTATTATTATCGCAAGATATATCGCACTTATATCATGATGTTATATATACACAAACTGATACGAGACCCTTTGGGTGGCCTCTAACGTGCTAGAGTGGAACTAGAATGAATTGAAATTATTTTGGGAAAATTCTGTATTCGTGTCGCGATGCGCATGATTCCCGAAATGTGTTCTTCAAATTTCCAGGCCGCGTCGCGACACATGCATTCTAGAATCAAACATTCACTAATTTCCCAATATGCATCACGACGCGCAGTGATCCAGGCCTTGACTTCAATTCTCCAAGACTGGTTTACTCAACAATCATTCCACACTTCCATATTACAACATCTACTCATCAATCCTATAAAATTCAATGTAAATACTTAATAAACCAACACTCTTCAATTCAATTTAATCATTTATTCTCAAAGTCTTAATTATCTCAATACTTAGGGTTCCTATGCTTTTGATTCTTACTCAACACAATCAATTCATGCTCATGTGTCACTAAATGCTATGTTTATTGTACTCTTAACATTCTTTCACCGTTATATAAACAAAACTACTCAATCCAAGATTTGGGTCAAATGTCCTTACCTCAATTCATTTGGTTTATTCACATTCCAAACTTCTCAATTGTAGCTCATCTTCTTCTTTGCTTCATCTTATCCCTTCTTCTATCTTTTCTTTCTTTTCTTATCTCATTCTTCTTTTTTTCTTCTCTTCTTCTTCATCTTCCTCCATTTCGTTTTTCCTTCTTTCTTTCTCTTTTCTAAATTTTGTGAAATGTTAATAGTGACCCCCTTTTTATACTAAGGCTTGTTTGAAATTATCCAAAATAGAGAAAAGTTGAGAGATTTGTAGAAACTTTGAGAATTCTCTAGAATGACCCTCAGATACTATTCATCCAAATTTTTTATCTACATTTTTAGCACATTTCTGGTTCGAATTTGCAAAAACGTTCATCAAAAAAGTTCTAAATTCGTAAAAATCAGACTTTGTATAAGAAATTTACCGCCCAAATACCATGGTCTGTCCGGAGTAGAACATCGTGGCATCTAATATCGGATTCTCAAAGAATTTACCGATTGTTCCCAAAGTCATATCACGATGGTATATGTTTCCAAACATGATTTATATTATGTGAGACTTGTCTCACAGTGTAACAGTAGTTGAAATTACCGGTTGTTACAAGTACCATCGTAGGGTAGGTCAAATCACCAGATACATTTAGAGTCCATATCCTCTCGGAATCCAAACCTGATATTGACCCCAAATGGACACCATACATAGGGGACAAAAACAAAGTCGTCTCGAGGCGCTTTTTGAATCACACGTTTCTGGATAATAATGGAGATTGCGAGATATAATGTATATATACATCTCTTTCACTCACTATTTTGAAGTGTAAGGTTTCTATCTCATTAGTTTCTAATGTATCAAGATTATGCTCGGCTAAAAACATAACTTTATTAATATTAGTAAATTATTAGTGATCTAACCAATTTTAATTTTTTAAATTTTATCCACTAATCCTGATTAGTCTCTACTAATCAATCAACTAAATTAAACTAATTTAATCAACTTGCTTTAGTGATCTAATCAATTTAACTATTAAGTTATTAGTCCACTAATAGGTTTTAAAAATTAGAATTCAACGAACGGACCAAATGTCATTAAACCATTTAATTGATAAAAGCACATTATTTATTCCAAAGGTACATAATATTGTATCCCGAGTGCAGAAAAAATTACCGTCCATTCGGAATTGGCTATGGAATTTATTTCCGGGTTTCCATCCGATATACCAAGGAAAATAATGTACTCATAAGGTCCATTTGTATTTAAACTTGAATTCATAATTTTTAAACCTTTAAACTAATTAATCTTATTAATATGTTTGCATGCATCTCATATTCTTATTTAACTATTAAATTTACATAAAATCATATTTTATGACTAGAATATCATGCATGTTATCATGTTATGGCATTTGAAAACGAAAGAGTAGGCAACCTAGGCTAAATGACATGTTATTAAAAAATTTAACTACCAAATGGGCATCACGACGCTCCACAAACTAATAGTTAAAAAACCATCAGGTCTGATGTGCGTCGTGACTCGGCCTATTTAAAGTCGCGACACTAGGGCACGTCGCGACTTGACTTGTTCCAGCGTCGCGACGTGATACATTCCAGTAGTTAAAACTCAAATCAAATTGAATGTGCCGCAAACTTCTAGGAAGTTGCTGATGTGGGCATTAGGATCTTTAGTTGCAGTCCCCCCAAACTGAACTTACTGTTGTATCATCTGGATGCATGTTTTAATGTCACACGCATTTGCTAGTAAGAGAGGAAGTACAATGCATCATATGAAGACATCAACCACCGGAATAGTTTTGTCTCGAATTGGAATTGGTGGTGCAACCTCCAAAGGTTTAGGTTCTTGATTGTTCATGTTGATCAGTGCTTTTTGGCCTTCTCGCCTTTCCCTTATCAACTGTTTGATGGTTCGTTCAATTTCTGGGTCTAGCGGATGGATTTCAAAGCTTCTTGTTCTTCTCATGTAGTGACTGAGAATGTAACATCCCTAATCCGGGAGATACTACCGGCAGGGAATAAGTCGTACTATCCCCATGAGCCTCTGACATTCTAACAATATTAAACTCATCTTATGTAAGAACTCATGCACGGGACCGATGCCCAACTCAACATCAAGATCTCTTAATGCTTTACAAACTAAAAACTTGAATTCATTACATAACTCAACTTTAAAAAATAGACTCTTATAAGTTTTTCATGAATATTCTTTACTAACAACTATATGATGCATAACTTTTAGTGACACTGACTTGAATGACTCTGATTCAACCTGGTGGACTCAACACCTCAGTGACTGCCTTCAGTATCCATTCTCTCGAGCTCATCATCTGGGTATTCCTACAAAACAAAGAAACTGACGGTAAGAGTTAGACCGTTATACGATCTAAGTGAGTGGACATGAACTGAAATACTCTTATAAAAATATTAGGTTCTTAAAGCCAAAGTTAAAGAAATAAGTTTATACAAAAACTCTTTTCTGTCTGAAAGCTCTAGGTTTCTTCTGAAAATCTCCTCTAAACTTTTTTTGTAAAACTTATATTTTCTGTAAACTTCTTATAAAACTGTTGTTTTCTGAAAACTTTCTTTTCTAAAAACCTTTCTGAAAACTGTGTCTGGAAACTATTTCTGAAATCTGTAACTATCTCTGAAAACCTGACGTATGGGGGCGTTACGTATCGCCGTCCCCTCATACGCCTAACTAGAGCCAGGAATGTAAATGCATGACTTTGGGGCATTATGTATCGTCGTCCCCCAAAGCATGCCAGTGCTGTCCCTGAAATTAGTGGTCTTGGGGCGTTACGTATCACCGTCCCCCAAGTCACTGAACTAGAACTGGGGGTGCGGATCTATGCTACCCTCCAAGCTCTGAAACTAGAATCTAGAGACATCTGTCATAACTAGTCCTGAACTAGGATCTGGGGGCGTTACATATCGCTGTCCCCCCAGTCCTTTACATGTGCACATGTGTTGTCCGTCAATTCCATATTTGTACAAGTTACATACTGGGGTGGGTTTTTCCCCCATGCCTCGAAAATCATAAATCACAAGCTTTTAAAATTTCTTTTCTAAAACTTTTCTTAAAAACATAATTTTTCATAACTAAATGTCATAAAACTGGCTAACGCCCTAAATGCGTAAAATAAGTCTGATATGAAAAATATGAAATGAAAATCAAGTAAAAAGGAAAGTGTCCACTCACTGTGCTATGGCAAATCGAGAGTGATTCACGGTGTGGGCAACCTTCTAGTATCCTGGCATCAATCTAAGGTCAATACAATCGTTAGTTTCCATAACTCGGAATATCTTCATATGGCATAAAATAATATACAATATATGGACACATAATCTTGTCAAAAATTGGAGATATCTATGACATCTATGAATTTTACGGACTTAGGTTTGGAGTTATGTAATTTCCGTAGCGGAAACTCATTTTATGTTAATCGTTAGAAAATTAACTGCATGACACCCAAATTTGGAAATTCGGTACAATTAATCCGAAATGAATCTGAAGTTTAAATTTTAATAGTATGGTCCTTAATGTATCAAGTTTATTTTGGTTTTTATGGATCTCAATTCCAATTTCAGAAACTCAAGTTATAGACCGAAGTTCAGGGGTTATTCAACTGAAAAACTGGGTCCTGGGGCAGCAGGTCGCCCGACTTCAAAAATTCGGTCTTGTCTCGTCTTAAGTCCAAAAATTCTAAATTTTGGATATGTTACTACCTTATATGTCTAGGTTATCCAAATATTTATACTTTATCAATCGGATATCATAAACTTGACTTACAAGTAAATCATTACAACCAGTCCGGAATGTGACTTCACTAACATTTACTGCCCAACATACCAATTTCACCACTCTCTTAACTTTATTTAATTTTCACAAAAGAAATTATTATTACTCTCATCACCAACCATTAAAAAATATTATCAACTCACAAAACATACTTTTCCAACACATTCATACAAAATAAGCCAAAGACTTTAACCATTCACCTTTGAGTTATTAACTCCAAACAATTTAAAATCATGCTATAACAACTTTTAATACATAAACTTTAACAATTTATCATCAAATCAATAAAAGCAACTCCCCCAAATATGTTAAGAAATTTGGCTACATACCAATTTTTTCCACCTTGGAAATTTGTATCCAAACTTAGGCATAAACTACTCCAAATAACATTATAAACGTGTCTTGATGCCTAATTTTTACTCAATCCTTTCAACCAACAAAGCCCCAATTTTATAGGATTTATGGTTGGGAAAATTCAAGTGAAGAATGCATGCTTATTTTCCAAAATAAAAAGAAGAAAGAATGAGAGGAAGCTTACTTGTTCAAGAAAAACCTGAAAGTTCATCACATTTCCTCACAAATACACTTGAGAGTAAAGAACAATTGAAGACATCCCTTGAGGTTCCATTCACATTTTTTTTTGGGTTGAAAGAGATGAATGAATAGTTTTCTATTTATAGACAAGGGGGCTGATTTTTTGTGATGAAGTGAGTGGCTCAAAATTTGCCACATCACATAAATCTAGTCTATTTCCGAAATTACTGTAGCATCCAAGGAAATCGTAATTTTTGACTTATATCTGTTTCGAATTTTAAAAAATATTCAACGCAAAAATTGTAGGTCTCGGTCTTAAATTTCCGATGATATAAAATTTATAAAAATTGGAGTTTGTATGAAAATGTTACAGCCCGATTAATAAAATATATTCGAGGTGGAACGTAAACTAAGTTCCGCGTCAAAATTTCAAGGAATCTTCTGAAAGTCCCAAATTCCATTTTATGAACACGTACTTGCTCGAACATAATTTATATCAAGTATTATGCCTCTGAATTATAATAATCGTTAGGCTCTGGTATCGTACAAGTCGTCAGGTTCACCGGATGTTACAGAGAACCTGAAACACAAGAAAACAAAAATAATAAATAAAAATAAATTAGACACAAGTAAATTGGAGAGTTGATGGCTATGCTCTAGGAGGCAGAGCCAGAGCTTCTAAAAGGGGCAAAGGAAAAATCTTCATAAGTCTTCTGGGAAGACAAAGGACATATCCCAAGATGTCTGCCTAAATAGTGGCAAACGGGGTCACTGGAAGTGTGACTGCCGTATGGACAAGGCAGACATGAAGGAAGTGAAAGCGGGGCAAGGCTCCGGCTTCAAATATATTTGTCATAAACATGTTCACTATTAGTTTCAAAATTGGATTTTGATACTAAATGTGGTACATAGATATGTACTGATGTGCAGAATCTGCTGATAAGCAGGATACTGACTTTAGTTGAGATTGATCTGCGAATCAGAAACGGGACGAAAGTCGCTGTTTTATCAGTAGAAACCTAAGTTTAAGAACTACCATTAGGGTGTGTACTTAAATTAGGAAACTGTTACAATGTAACTAGTTTAACTAGAAACATTATCTCTATATCAAAGTTTAATCCGTTGCGGATATACCTTTATATTCTAGAACACTAAAGTGTTTTATTTTATAAAGATGATATTGAGATAAACACATTAGATGTGAATAACAGTATTTATATTTTGAATATAATTGAATCTCAAAAATATAACATGACAAACAAATAGCTCAAACCTGATTTAATCAGATGAGACTTATTTGTGGCATTGTTGTCTGGGACACAATAAACAAGACTCGTATATCCACACTTTTGAAGAGTGGATACTAGGACGGATTTGATCCTATTCAAATGATGTCTACGAATATAGTTTATTGGGCAAAGTGCCTAAAACACCTTTTACTTGATAAAAGTGCAAGTACCACCGATCTGTTATCCCTCGTTCATTGTGACGTAAGTGGGCCCATATCTAGCTAGGCTATAGGTGGATATGAACACTTCGTAACCTTTACGGATGTGGCATTGCGTTATGGTTATGTGTTTCTTTTGAAACACGAATCAGAAACTTTTGATAATTCAAAGAGTTTCGACACGAAGTAGACAAACAGATTGGCTAAAGTATTAAAACCGTCACGGTTAGACCATGTTGGAAAATACTTAAGCAATAAGTTTCTCAATTACCTGAAAGAGTATAGTATTCTTTCACAGTGGACTCTTCACGGAACATCTCAATTTGATGGTGTGTCCGAACTGAGAAACCAAATTTTGTTGGACATGATAAGGTTAATCATGAGTCGCTCTGAGCTACCATTTTTTTTCAAGGGATACGCATTAATCAGTGTAAAACTTATTTTGAATAAGGTTCCATAAAAATCTGTTTGATAGACATCATATTAGATATGAAAAGGAAAGAAACTTGGTTTTCTCATTCCTGAAGATTTGGGAATGCTAGGCATATGTTTGGATGATACAAACTAAAACCCAAATCGGATAAGTGCCTAATTGTAGGTTATCTTAGGGTAACCAAAGTATAGTACTTATACAACTCACAAGAGAATAATGTAATTGTTACTCGCCATGCGATTTTCCTACGAGGAATACCTATATGCAGTGGTAAGTGGGAGGAAAGTAAAACTCGATGAAAATCGGAGTAATACTGTTCCAAGCACCAATTCCTTAATGGAACACAAACAGTTCATCAAGGATGAAACTGTACCATAATCTTTGAATACACAAGAACCGTGTAAGTCGAAGAGAGTCAGAAAACAACCTGAGAGGTATGGGTTTCTAATCTCACCTCGTAAAGATGTCAATCTTATTGAGGAATACGAACCGACTACGTATGAGAAAGTGATACATGGTATCGACTCCCTATTATGGCAAAGTGACATGATGTCCGAAATGGATTCCATGTATACCAACCGAGTTTGGACATTGGTTGGTGTACCGGAAGGCATTGTGCCTATTGGTACTATATGAGTCTTCAAGGAAGACATACATGGATGGCAACATACCAACGTACAAAGCTAGGCTTGTAGCGAAAAGGTATCGTTATCAACATTGTGTCGATTACGACGAAACCTTTTACACATTGCCATGGTTAAATCCATTTGGATAATGCTTGCTGCTCCTGCATGTTTCATTTATGAAATATGGCAGCTGAACGTCAAAATCACTTTCCTTAAACGGAAACCTTTTGGAGGATGTTTACAACATCCTAACGGTTTTGTCATACCAAAATAAGCAAACAAGGTTTGCAAGTTAATTCGATCCATTTATGGATTGAAGCAAACATTGCATTCTTGGAACTATCATTTTGATGTAATCATAATGGTATATGATTTAATTTAAAACGAAAATTATTCTTGTGTATATAAGGAGGTTAGTGGGAGCGCACTGACAATGATTGTCCTAAATAATGATGGCATATCATTTCTTGGAAATGACATTCCCATAATGCAATCGATGAAAGATTGGCTTTCATGAAAAATTCTCTGTAGAATTCTAGGGAGAGACAACCTTTATTCTAAGAATAAAGATCTATTGGGATAGGTCTAAAGGTTGTTGGCACTCTCCGAGAACTCATACATTGAAATAAATATACGCGACCTGGTGTCTCATATACTTTGAGCATAAGGAGTCACAATCAGGCCAATCCAAGTGATAGTCACTGGATTGATGTTAAGAACATCCTTAAGTATCTTGGATGATCTAAGGATGCTTTCTTAAGCTGTGGAGGAGGAGAACTTGAAGTGACTGGATTCACTGCTACAAGTTTCCTAACCGATAAAAACGACTATAAGTCGTAATAAAGGTACTATATAGTTTGAATAACGGAACAGTGAGCTGGAAATCTTCCAAGTGGAATATTGCTGCAGTTGAGGCAGCAATAGAAGCCATTTGGATCTTAATAATCCTAATCAGATTAGGAGTAGTTTTGTTAGCAGCTGAGCTAGGCTATAACATAGGCTAAAGAATTAATGGTCTCATCAACGATCCAAGTATATATTTCAACTATTCATCTAATTCGTTCGGATCATACATCGTGGCGATGTGATGATCGAATAAATCGCTTCAGATGATAACTTTGCAAATCCGCTGACGAAAGCAGTTTCTCACAGAAGTTTGAGCGACCCGTACATAGTTCAAGTGTAAGACACTTGAGTGATTGGCTATAGGCCAAGTGAGAGATTGTTGGACAATTATTACCCATAGCATCACTATTTGTACATAACATTGTATTGTTGTACAAATTAACTAAGTGACAAAGGAAATTGCTCTTTTATCATTTGTAATTAGATTACCTGGATATATAAATGATAAAAGTCCATATGATTAGTTCTGGATTGATAAGATATGAGACAGTATCAATCCATGAAGGTTTAATCATTAAAACATCCCTAGTCGGAGTATTATCGAGATTGGACATCGATAATACGGAATAGACTAGTATTGCACTTGTGCGTGTTATGGGAGAATAACGGCATAGTTCTCATATATTTGGGTATTGGATACTCATGCAAGTGTAATAGGAGGTTATGTTTACCGATGGTACGGAAACAGCTTCGCTCTGGATAGACCCCTCGGAATTTCATTGGTAGTATGACTATGTGTCTATGGAAGTCTGAATCAGGGTAGGTGTATTTGGTCTTGACCTGAGACTTGCACCGCTAATACTTGCGACAATCAATATACTTTGGTTTTGGTCGTCCAGGGCTTTAATCGGTTCTGTGTACGACTCTTCTGGGTATATTGAGAATCGTAGTGTATTGGGTGTGATGTCAAGATGGAAGTATCACTCCAGTCATAGTGGAGATGATGGTCACGTAGGATACGGAACTGGTGTTGTTATATGCTGCAGCTATCGGGATATTATGACTAGGTCATGTTTATCCGATTATAGAGACTAGTTACTAGAGATCTGATATGTGCTTCGTACGGGGCAGACACAATTCCAGCCTCAGGCCTAGCACGTGACATCCGATACAGGATCGTAATACGCAATACTACCTATACTACGCCTGATATAGATTACATATTCCTTTAAGAATATTTATGGAGAATTTGGTAGGCACGGTGCTTTGCTAGAAGCCAACCATGTCTTGTAAATCGGTAAAAATGTAGTACTAGGTACATACGTGATAGTCCGACGACGGATTTACTGTCAACATATCCGGGGATCTCATGGGTCGCTTCCCGAAGATTCACCGATGACGTATGACTCGCACATAATTAATCTGGGATTAATTAGTAGAGAGAGAAAATTAATCTAGGATTAATTACGGAGATATTTTATCTGGGATAAAATACTATTTATAGAGAGAGAACGATTAATTTGGAATTAATCGATAAAATAATATATTCGATATATTATACGAAATTGGATTTCGACGCGGAATTAAAATTAGATTTTAATTCGGGCGAACGAGTTAATTTAGAATTAATTCGCTAGCGACGTGAATAGTAATTTTGCTAGGCTAAATTATTTAATTAAATTTGATTTAATTACGTCGCAACGGAAAATTTCGTTAATTCGGAATTAGCATACCTGAGCCCGGGAGTGTTTGCGGGCCCACTCGCATTTCGAATTTATGTGCGGCCCACAAGTCACATCAAGCGTCACATCATTAGTCATTCAAGTGATGGATGTCTTGTCACTTTGAGTGATGTGATGTAAGTCACTTGTGATTGATGGGGGTGGTTGGAAGGCTTTATTGCCTTGGACCTTTTTTGGATTTGGAAATTCAAAATTTTGGTATATCATTTGACTTGATTTTTGAAATCAAAACCAACCAACACAACTTCATCTCTTTCTTCTCTTCTAATTTTCGGACAAGGGCCAAAATTTCTTCTCTCTTTCTCCTTCAATGCCGAGAGAAACAAGGATAAGTATAGGGGAATTTTGTTGCAATTTTCTCCAATGCTAGCACATAAAGGGTCATCCAAAGGTGATAAGGAAACAAACCCTTGAGCATGGAATCCATTTACAAAGCTTGGAGCTTGGAGATCTTCAAATGGAGGTTGACCGAAAATCAAATGAACACAAAGAGGGCTTGGCCGAGAGCTTCCATGGAGGAAGAAAAGTTTTGTGTTCATCGCATCGCAAATACGTTCATTGTAAGTATGATTCCGCCATACTTCTTTATAGTATTCACATTATTTTCATTGCTTGAATGATCTTGGGACTATAGTAGAAACCCAACAGTTGGAATATGGATTGTTCCCCTGTCTGTTGAAATTGTTGACGAAATTCACCATCTCTTCAAGTTGGTTTGACTCTGGTGCTCCTCCATATGGTGAACTTGTGGATCCAGTGGTAAGAGTCTCCATGAATTTGCATATCTGATCCAGCTTGGCGTTGACTGCTGTATTGGCTCCACTTTCATAAATTCCTGCAATTCTTTGGATCATGCTCCTTTCTGTTGGCCACAAGGAATTTGTTTTGGCCATTTCTTCGATTAGGTCACAGGCTTGATCTTCTCCTTTTGCCATTAAAGCTCCTCCAGCAGCAGCATCGATTGTGGTTCTCATTATTCCAGAAAGTCCATTATAGAATGTTTAGACTTGAAGCCATTTTTGGAATCTCATGGTGAGGACATTTCCGGAGCAAATCTTTGTATCTTTCCGAAGCTTCGTAGAGAGTTTCCTAGTTTTGTTGTACAAATGATGTGATGTCATTCCTCAGTTTTCCAGTTCTGGCTGGTGGAAAGTAATTTGCAAGAAATTTGGTGGCTAAAGTGTTCCAAGTTGTGATGGAACCTGCTGGTAGTGAATGTAGCCAAGCTTTAGCTCTGTCCTTCAAGGAGTATGGGAAAACACGCAGTCTCATTACTTCTTCAGCTTCTCGGTTGTAATTGAAAGTGCCGCAAACTTCCAGGAAGTTGCTGATGTGGGCATTAGGATCTTCTTGTTGGAGTTCTACGTTCCCGAGGATCGAATAACAAGCATAAAAACAACGTGTGAATACATCGAGGAAGTTGCGGAATACTTACATTCTATCGGTTGAGCGACGCGGTGGACAACAAAAATTTATTTTCTACCTCCTCCAAGCTCGGCAGTGAACAGTTTTACAGTCCTCATTTTCGGCTTAAATCCATCTTTATCAAGCTCCAAGCTTTGCGAAATGATCCCAAGCTCACGGGTGGGTTTCCCTATCACCTTCGCATGTCTCTTTGAGTGCTAGCTCTTGATGTTTTTGCCATAAAAATCATCACACTTTGCTTCCCTTGCCCACGGTTTTTCCCAGAAAAACAAAACAAAAACAGCCCAAAATGGGCGTGAAGAAGAGAGAAGTGAGGAAGAGAGAGTTGTGGTTGGTTGGAGGAAAAGTGTATCTAATACACTTTTAATTAATTTTCTAAAATCAATTAAATGATTTACCAATTTTCTTTCCAAAAGTCAAATGGCAATTAATTGCTTCCAACAACCCACATCAACTATTCACATCACTCAATCAATCAATGTGACAAGTTGTCACATCACTCAAAGTGACTAATGATTTGATGTTTGATGCGAGTAGCGATTTGACGCTTGATTTGACTTGCGTGCCGCACTTGAATTCGAACGAATCATCTCAATCCAGGAACAAATCATTAGGACCTCCTATCATTTATACACCTTGGTGATCTAATCACAAATGATAAGAGTGTAATCTCCTTTGTCACATAGTTAATTTGTACAACAACACCATGATCTATACAAATAGTGACGCTATGGGTCATAATTGTCCAACAATCTCCCATTTGGCCTATAGCCAATCACTCGAGTGTCTGACACCCGAACTATGTACGGTTGGCTCAAACTGCTGAGAAAATATTTTCATCAGCGGATTTGCATGATTATCATCTGATGTGATTTATACGATCATCACATCACCACGATGTATGATCCGAACGAATCAGATGAATATCGAAGTATGTATCTGGATTGTTGATGAGACCATTAATTCTTTAGCCTGCGCTGTAGCCTAGCTCAGCTGCTAACAGAACTATATCTAATCTAATTAGATTATATTATCGACCCAAATAGCTTCTATTGCTGCCTCAGCTGCAACAATATTCCGCATTTGTTGTTTATTCGGTAACAGTATCTTGCTTGGAAGATTTCCATCTCACTGTTCCGATATTCAAACTGTATAGTACCGTTTTGTGACTTATAGTCGTCTTTATCGGTTAGGGAACTTGTAATGGTGAGCCTAGTCACTCAAGTTCTCCTTCTCCATAGTTTAAGACAGCATCCTTAGTTCTCTAAGATACTAACGGATGTTCTTAACATCAATCCAGTGACTATCACTTGGATTGCCTGTTTGTGAATCTATATGCTCAAAGCGTATGAGACACCAGGTCACGTACATTTTTCAATGTATGAGTTCTTAGAGAGTTTTCTCAAAAGCCAAGCTTTCACCGATTGTATTATGGGAATATCATTTCCAAGAAATGACATATTATCATTATTTATTTAGGACATCCATTGTCAGTGCGCTCCCACTAACCTCCTTATATACACAAGAAACATTTTCGTTTTGAATCAAATCATATACCATTATGATTACATCAAAACGGTAATTCCAAGAACTCAATGCTTGCTTCAATCCAAACATGGATCGAATAACCTGCAAACCTTGTTTGCTAGATTTGGTACGACAAAACCGACAGGATTTTGTAAACATCCTCCAAAAGGTTTCCTTTTCAGGAAAGCGATTTTCCCGTTCGGCTGACATATTTCATAAATGAAACATGCAGCATTAGCAAGCATTATCCAAATGTATTTACCGTGGCAACAGGTAAAAGGTTGAATCGTAATCAACACAATGTTGATAACGATACCTTTCCGCTACAAGCCTAGCTTAGTACGTTGGTATGTTGTCTTCCATGTATGTCTTCCTTGAAGACTTATATAATACCAATAGGCACAATGCCTTGCGGTACAACAACTAGTATCCAAAACAAGTTGATATACATGGAATCCATTTTGGATATCATGGCACTTTGCCATAATAAGGAGTCGATACCTAGTATCACTTCCTCATACGTATTCAGTTGGTATACCTCAATAAGATTGACATCTTTATGAGGTGAGATCAGAAACCCATACCCCAGGTTGTTTTCTGACTCTCTCCGACATACGTGGTTCTTGTGTATTCGAAGATTACTGGTATAGTTTCATCATTGATGAACTATTTATGTTCCATTAGGAATCGGTGCCTGGAATAGTATTACTCCGATTTTCATCGAGTTTTACTATCCTCCAACTTACCACTGGATATAGGTATTCCTCTTAGGAAAACCGCATGGTGAGCAACAATTAAATTGTTCTCTTGTGAGATGTATAAGTACTATACTTTGGTATCCCTAGGATAACCTACAATTGGCACTTATCCAATTTGGGTTTTAGTTTGGTATCATCCAAACATATGACTAGCATACCCAAATTTTCAGGAATGAGAAGCCCGGTTTCTTTCATGTTCATATCTAATATGAATTCTGTCAAACAGATTTTATGGAACCTTATTCAAAATAAGTTCTGCACTGTTAATGTATATCCGATGAAGGAAATGGTAGCTCAGAGCGACTCATAATTCACTTTATCATGTCTAACAAAATTCGGTTACTCTGTTCGGACACACCGTCAGGATGACGTGTTCCGGGAGGAGTCCTCATTGAAAGAATACTATACTCTTTCAAGTATATTAGAAACTTATTGCTTAAGTATTTTCATCATGGTCTAACTACGATGATTTAATACTTTAGCCGATTTGTTTGTCTATTTCGTGTCGAAACTTTAAAAGTTTCTGATTTGTGTTCTAAAAGAAACACATAACCATAACGCGATGCCACATCCGTAAAGGTCACGAAATATTCATATCCACCTCTAGCCTAGCTAGATATGGGCCCACTTGCTTCACTATGAACTAGGGCTAACAGATCGGTGGCATTTACACTTTTACCAAGTAAATGTGTTTTAGGCACATTGCCCAATAAACTAGATTCGTAGACTTTATTTGAATGGAATCAAATATGTCTGAGTACCCACTCTTCAAAAGTGCGGATATACGAGTCTTGTTTAATTGTGTCCCAGATAACAATGCCACAAATTAGTTTCTTCTGATCAAATCAGTTTGAGCTATTTGTTTGTCATATTATACGTTTGAGATTTATTTATATTCAAAGTATAAATTCTGTTATTCACATCTAATGCGTTTATCTCAATATCATCTTTATAAAATAAAACACTTTAGTGTTCTAGAATATAAAGGTACACCCGCAGTGGGTTATACTCTGATATAGAGATAATGTTTCTAGTCAAACTAGTTACATTATAACAGTTTCCTAATTTAAGTACACACCCAAATGGTAGTTCCTAAACTTAGGTATCTACGATTAAAACAGCGACTTTCGTCCAGTTTTCGATTCGCAGATAAAATCTCAACGAATTGTGTATCCTGCTCATAACAGATTCTGCATATCAGTACATATTTATGTACCACTCTAAGTATCTAAAATCCAATTTTAATACTAGTAGTGAACATATTTATGACAAACATATTTGAAGTCAGAGCCTAGCTCGTCTTCAACTCATTCATGTCTGCTTTGTTCAAACGGCAGTCACGCTTCCGCGATCCCGTTTGCCACAATTTAGGCAGACATTTTGGGATATGTCATTTATCTTCCCAGAAGATTATAATGATTTTTCCTTTTCCCTTTTCACATCTCAGAAGCGTTCGGCCTAGCCTTGGCCTTCTGGATTGTCGAAGTAAGGTGCGCCTTGCGCTTCTTGCCATATTGCAAACTTTGACTTTTTATCCTTGAGAATAGTCATTAACTCTCCAAGAGTTAATTATTGCAATTTATTACTTCTAAAATCTAAGTATAGATTTATGAAGATCCTTCAATTTCAATATCATACTTTAAGGATCTGATCCTTAGTTCTGATAAAGAAATTAAGGAGTCTACTGCGACAAGCTTAATGGATTAAGCATTTAAGTTATCATTACATGAATCTTCCAAAGATCATGCTGTACTATTTGCTTAACTCCGGGCTTAGGCGTAATATGTTATTTTATCAAATAAAGTAACTTATTAGTTTCCAGGACCATCCTGAAATTATTCCAATTTGAAAAATTAAACTATTTAAATACATTTTCCCTAGGATTTTGTTTTAAACGTTAATCTTTCAATTTTATCTTGATTTTAATAGTCCAACTATTTAATCAACGATTTTGGCACTATTTATTATAATGATTACAATAGTCCAACTATTTAATCAACTATAATTTAATTTGTTTGAATACAGTCCAACTGTTATATAAAACAACATTTAAATATTAGTCCAACTAACATTTAATTTATTTGACGAATGATATTTGTTTTGAGCGCGTATGTCAAGTCATTAAATGAATATTGCAAATTTAATACTTGCCTCCCACTATTTTTCGGCGAGCCTCTAACCCTCTGTCGAGTACTCGGGAAACCGTGTTTCCTAGCGGGCTAGGATCCCGTTAAATATCACACAATCTTGACTTTGGCCAACAAATTGTATGATAATTAACTAGATAGATCTCTAAGATCAATTGGATCCCATCCAATTCCTAGATCCAGTAGGGGGACATCCAAGTCTGAAACATATATCTTATATATGCCAATATATCCAATATATTACCTAACATTTTTCCTCTGAATCAACTAAGCTTTGGCTTTGGCACAACAAACTTAGTGATCCCAGTTAAGCGGAACCCATTGACCATGGAAAGCTTCGTAATCAATGTCGATGGACAAGAAGTGGTCTTCACTTTGGCCAAAAAACCACAACTTGGACAATACACCAATATGTAACAAAGCCTTCGTTATTCAAACACATCCTCGATGGACAAAGGTCTTGACTTTGGCCAACAAACCAATGCCAGTCTTTGAACTTGAGTAAGAATCACTCAATGGAAGGAAAAATGCTTAATATTGTTTGAGGGTTTTTCGAGTGCAAATTGGCAACCAATTTATTATCTTTGTTAAGGTCTCATCATCATACACCCTTAAACATGCATTCTAAACACATAATAAAGCCCGTATAAATAAATAATAATGACATGCGGATGGATACTCAACACATTGATCCTAGATCAAATCTCTCTCTTTCCTCTCTCCCGCTTGCACAAGTATTTGCTTCTACCCGTTACACTACACTTCTAAAGAAACCTCATTTACATTGAGGGGAATAGGTGAGAAGATAATACAAAGAGTAATGAGGTAATAGGCTGGACACGCAGGTCCAATTAATAAATTCCAAATTTATTACAACAATTTCTAAAATTGCCTCACCCATCTAATATCCATCCGATATACATTATTCATGCATCGTAACCATGTATTCACACAAAGCATGTTATCAATCAATCTAATCCAATTAATTAATCTGATAATTAGTGACCATCCAATGTTCAAATAACGATTTGATTTTGCGCGAGTCAAACTCGTTTTGTGAATAAGTACTCAAAGTACGAATTCTCGAATTAAATTAAACTACATAATTAAATCCAATTCAATTTGTATTTAATACTAATTCACTATTTAATCCTAAATTAAATATTACACTTTATAAATAAATATTTTCGACTTAAATTCCAAATTTAATCGTTACGGGTCTCAAAGCCCGATTAACGTCCAACGTTAATTTAATTAAAGTCCAATGGGCTTTTAATTAATTTCTTAAGGCGTTGACTTTTGGTCAACTCGGGTCAAACCCAATAACCAAAGTCCAATCAAGGAGTAACCCCATAAGCCTAAAAATCAATTTAAGCCCATTAGGCCCAATTAAATTTATTAAGGTCAATTAGTCGCATTTGGGTTTTATGGAAGCGGTTTTGGGCCCAATTGGATCCAACCAATTTAGCCTAAACCTAACTTGGTACAACTAAGCCCAATAAGCTCATTTACAACATTACAAGCCCAATTTCCAAAATTAGCCCAATTTAATTAAATTACAAAATCCAATTTCACAATTTAATTATTCCACGTGTATAACATAATTAATTACCCAAATTAATATTTCCAAAACACCAAATTAGCCAAATTAATCATGCTTATCATCATTAAATCATGTCCAACACAATTTAACAAAAAATCAAACCCATTCATGCTTCTTCAAGTCTCGGCTTTTAGGGTTAATTTTTGTCCAATTCGAATTCAATCCAACTAAATCCAATTAAACATTAAATCAACATTCCCAAATGATTTCCAACTCATCCAATGAATCAAAATAAAAAAATCCAAGACATTTAGGGCTAGTGTAGGATTTAGACAAGCCATCCAAAAGGGGGAAAAATGATCCAATCATAATTTCATCAAATTGATCCAATCAATCCTCAATTAAAACACATTTAAGCATACTCAATCATCCAATTTCATAAAATCATGCTCAAATACATTTTACCCAAATTTTAACCCTAAGTCAAATTTCATGCTTTTACTCCGCTCTGATACCATTGTTGGAGTTCTACGGTCCCGAGGATCGAATAACAAGCATAAAAAAAACATGTGAATACATCGAGGAAGTTGCAGAATACTTACATCGATCGGTTGAGCGATGTGGTGGACAACAAAAATTTAATTTCTGCCTCCTCCAAGCTCGGTAGTGAGCAGTTTTGCAGTCCTCATTTTCGGCTTCAATCCATCTCCATCAGGCTCCAAGCTTTGCGAAATGATCCCAAGCTCACATGTGGGTTTCCCTATCACCTTCGCATGTCTCTTTGAGTGCTAGCTCTTGATGTTTTTGCCACAAAAATCATCACACTTTGCTTCCCTTGCTCACTATTTTTCCGAGAAAAATAGAACAAAAACAGCCCAAAATGGGCGTGAAGAAGAGAGAAGTGAGGATGAGAGAGTTGTGGTTGGTTGGAGGAAAAGTGTATCTAATACACTTTTAATTAATTTCTAAAATCAATTAAATGATTTACCAATTTTCTTTCCAAAAGTCAAATGGCAATTAATTGCTTCCAACAACCCACATCAACTATTCACATCACTCAATCAATCAATGTGACAAGTTGTCACATCACTCAAAGTGACTAATGATTTGACGCTTGATGCGAGTAGCGATTTGACGCTTGATTTGACTTGCGTGCCGCACTCGAATTCGAAATGCGAATGCACTCGCAAACAATCCCGGGCTCGGGTTCGCTAATTCTAAATTGAGGAATTTTCGGTACGACGTAATTAAATGATTATGCCTAGCGAAATCACTATTCACGTCGCTAACGAATTAATTCTAAATTAACTCGTTCGTCGAATTAAAATCTAATTTCAATTCCGCGTCGAAATCCAATTTTGTATAATATATCGAATATATTATTTAATCGATTAATTCCAAATTAATCATTATCACTCTTTTAATTGATATTTTATCCTAGATTAAATATCTCCGCCATTAATCCCAGATTAATTAAAGTGCGAGTCATACGTCATCAGTGAATCTTCGGGAAGCGGCCTATGAGATCCCCGGATATGTTGGCAGTAAATTCGGTCGTCGAACTATCAGAACACGTAAGTACCTCGTACTACATTTTTACCGATTTACAAGACAAGGTTGGCTTCTAGCAAAGCGCCATGCCTACCCAATTCTCCAGAAACATGCTTACAGGAATAAGCGATCTATATCAGGCGTAGTATATATAGTATTACGTATTTCGATCCAGTATCAGATGATCACATGCAAGGCCTGGGGCTGGTACAGTGTTTGCCCCGTACGAATCATATATCGGATTACAAGCAACTAGTCTCTTTATTATCGGATAATCATGACCAAGTCATATTATCCCAATGGTTGCAACCCTTTAGAGAACCAGTTCTGTATCCCTGCGCGATCATCATCTCCATATGACTGGAGTGATACTTCCGTCTTGACATCACACCCAACACACTATGATTCTCAATATAGCCAGCAGAGGCGTACACATAACCTGTTAAAGCCTTGGACGACCAAAACCAAAGTATATTGATTGTCGCAAGTATTAGCGGTGCAAGTCTCAGGTTAAGACCAAATACACCTACCCCGATATCGGACTTCCATAGACACATAGTCATACTACTAATGGAATTCCGAGGGGGTCTATCCAGAGTGAAGCTGTTTCCCATACCATCAGTAAAACACAACCTCCTATCACACTTGCATGAGTATCATATACCCAAATATATGAGAACTATGTCGTTATACCCTCACAACGCGCACAAGTGTAATACTAGTCTTTTATGCATTTATCGATGTCCAATCTCGATAATACTATGACTAGGGATATTTAATGATTTATCCTTCGTGGATTGATATTGTCTCATATCATTCTCAATCCAGGAACAAATCATAAGGACCTCCTATCATTTATACATCTTGGTGATCTAATCATAAATGATAAGAGTGCAATCTCCTTTGTCACATAGTTAATTTGTACAACAACACCATGATCTGTACAAATAGTGACGCTATGGGTCATAGTTGTCCAACACTTCGGTTGTATTCCCCCTAAACTGAACTAACTGCTGAATCATCTGAATGCATGTTTTGATGTCACCCGCATTTACTGGTAAGAGAGGAAGTACAATACATGAAATGAGTCTGTCAACCACCGGAATGGTTCTATCTCGAATGGGAATTGGTGGTGCAACTTCCAAAGGTTCAGGTTCCATGTTGACTAAAGCTTCTTGGGCTTCTCGCCTTTCCCTACTCAACTGTCTGATGGTTCTTTCAATTTCTGGGTCAAGCGTTCGGAGTTCAAAGCTTTTGGTTTGTCTCATGAAGTTTCTGAGAACCTGAAACACAAGAAAACAACAACAATAAGTAAAAAGAAATTAGATACAAGTAAAGGTATCTAACCTCTAAACTAATAGTGAAAGATAAATAAGTCACCGGCAATGGTGCCAAAAACTTGACCGGTGCTTACACACACGCGTATAACCCAAGCGCACGTATCGTTCAAGTAGTATAAGAAGTATCGATCCCACGTGGACTTAATTCCTAATCTATTAATTTTATGAGGTCAAATGATTACTAACAGGTTGATTGATTGATTTGAAATGGTGAAGATTTTAAATTTAAAAACAAGTAAATAAAATTGCACGAATGTAAGTTTAAGAAAATTCAATATTAAAAACTATCTATGCTTGTGAATCTTTCTAATATCTTTTAAAAGACGAAGTGGTTATTTTATGTTTGTGTAATAAATCGATTTACTAACCTGGAACACTAAATTATGCGAAAGCCTCTATCGACGGTCAGACGCAAATACCCAGTTTAACCCAATTGAACAATATGTCTATGTCAACCAAATTAACTGGATTCATTAAGTTTAAGTTCCAATTATGGCTACCCCCGCCCGACATGTATATGTCTATCCTGTAAGGAAATCTATTAAAGGGTTATCTATCCTCAAGGAAGATCGTGAACTATTAAGTCTAAGGCTAAAACCTAAAATTCCTTTGTCAAGTCTATTTTAGATTTACCAGATCAATCTTATTAGTGGCCAATTAACAAGACGCATTAAGCTTAAGACTTAATAAGTAAACCTTTAAATTACCCAAACTATAAAATAACCCCTTATAAACCGGTGATATTAGAATTCATCACAACCCCAACTAACTTAGTTACGACACATAACTAGAGCTAGTAAAAACTTAAAAGTAAAAGACATAAAGTAAAAATGCTGAAAAGTAATTGCGGTAAAGTAAAAGCTGAAAAGTAAATTACAATAAAATAAAATGCTAAGGTAAAAGGATCAACTTTTACTATTTACTACTTTAGATATCTCCCTTAATATAATATATTAACTTGTGATTATTTTACCAACCGACTATATAGGCGGTAACCTGATTAAGTCAAATTAAGTCCAACCAGCCATAAAGGCGGAACCAAAATAAACCTGCCATATAGGCGGTAAGAAAATTTAATTACCAATCGACCAATCTGGCGGTATCCTTGCTTAGTCAGGTTTAAACCAGTTTAAAATGAATTACCAACCGACCAATATAGCGATATCCTTTTTAAGTCAAATTTTAAATAGTGAATATATTATATTTAAGGGAGATTAATTTAAATAGCAATAGTAAAAGAATTACCGTTCACCCTAGCAGGGGGAAGTTACCTCCTCATGGTGAATAGTAAAAACTGTAAATGTAAAAAAAAGTAAATTACTATTATTACAGAACGTAATTAAAATTAATTATAAAACTGAAATTAAAAGAAACTAGATAGAAAACTCTCTATTTACATCAGAGAAATTAGATAGGAAGGTGAATCTGAAATTGAAATTTCGAGCTCAATTTATAGGCGTCAGTAGGGTGTCCGCGTCGTGACGCGTAGCTCTCGTCGCGACACGAGTGATTGTCGATGTGGCAGGTTAAGAGCTCGACACGTGGCGTTCTGGATAAGGTGATAAGGTGACACATGGCAAGGCGGCTGGGAGCTGAATGATTGAGCTGATATGGCGGTGACGTGGCGCTGACATGGCGATACGTGGAGAAAGTGAATGTCGGCACCATAGAATGATGACACGTGGCACGCTGTGATTGGTTGATGATGACGTGGCGATGACATGGCACTTTGAATCGGTCAACTGGTGATGTGGACAATGACATGGAGTGACATGTGGCGGCACGTGGCGATGGCGACTGTCGGCACCGTAGGATGATGACACGTGGCACATCACACGTTAGCAGATTGGCTGTGATGGTGACACGTGGCACGGCGCACGTTAGCAAAGTCAAACTTCTCAGATTCTGACTTGTGGACCCAGCGCATGTTAGCAATTCTTGGTGCATGTTAGGCGTCACGACGTGCAAGGCTTGGCGCGTCGTGACGCGCAAAATGACGAAAATGCCCTTTTGTCCGTTTTTCACTATTTTGGCCCCAAATCACCTCCAGAATGTCCTGAAACTTTATTTATCTACAAAATAACACAAAACACATCAAAATATTCACAAAACTCAAGAAACTATACAAAATATTAGGTTAAATGAGTGGGAAATAGTGATATAATTACCACTCATCAATTTTCTTTGATGAGAAATGACCTCCACATGCTTCTGAATGACAAAACTGAATAACACCACTTATCTCACTGTCAGGTATACATCGTCTGAAAATATGATCAAGGCAGCATTTAAACAGATAAGGATCATCCCAGTAGAATCTTTTTACCTCGGTCAAAAATTTCCCCTTATCTTGTTGGCTCCAGTCTAGGGGTATCTTTCCTATTGTAAGGAAATTGACAATATTAGCATACCAAGGCATTATGTTTACCGAAAATAAAAATTCATCGGGGAAAAAATCATTGATAGGAGTGATATCGATTAGTGACTTGTTTATGAGTCTCGATAAGTGATCTACAACCACGTTCTCTGCCTCATTTTTGTCTTTGATTGTGAGATTGAATTCTTGAAGCAACAAAATCCATCATATTAATATTGGCTTGGTATCCTGTTTAGACATCAAATATCTAACAACAGCATGATCAGAGTAAACAACAGTTGAAGAATCGATTAAATATGATCAAAATTTATCCAATGCAAATATTACAGCAAATAGTTCTTTTTCTGTGGTAGTGTAATTCATTTGTGCACTGTTTAATATTCTACTAGCATAATATATCACAATGCGGCTTACCTTCCTTTCTCTACCCTAGAACTGCACCAACTGCATAATCACTAGCATCACACATTAGCTCAAATGACAAAGACCAATTAGGGGATTGCATAATAGGAGCAGAAGTCAAAAGACTGATAATTTTTTGGAATGATTTTTGACATTCTTCTGTCCATTCAAATGTTGCATCTTTTAATATGAGGTTAAATAAGGGTCTGGATATACGAATGTCTTTAATGAACCTCTTATAAAATCCTACATGTCCTAAAAAAGAACGAATGTCCCTGACCATTTTTAGTGATGGTAATTTAGAAATGACCTTTATTTTTGCTTTGTCAACCTCAATACCTTTAGACGACACAACGTGTCCTAAAACAATTCCTGAATCAGTCATGAAATGGCATTTTTCCCAATTTAACACAAGTCTTTTTTCTTCACATCTTTTCAAAACATTTTCCAGATTAGTCAAGCAATTATCAAATGAATTTCCAAAAACAGTTATATCATCCATAAAGACCTTTAAACAGTGTTCAACCATGTCACTAAATATGCTCAACATGCATCGTTGGAATGTTGCAGGTGCATTACAAAGTCCAAAGGGCATTTTCCTAAATGCAAATGTTCCAAAGGGGCATGTGAATGTGGTTTTTTCCTGGTCTTCTAAAGTAATGAGAATCTGATAATAACCCAAGTAACCATCAAGAAAATAATAATAGGGTGTCCAGCTACTCTTTCTAAAATTTGGTCAAGAAATTACAAAGGGAAATGATCTTTTCTAGTTGCGTCATTCAATTTTCTATAATCAATGCACATACGCCAACTAGATGAAATGCGAGTTAGGATTAATTCCCCTTTATCATTTTTTACAACAGTGATTCCAGAATTTTTAGGTACAACCTGTGTAGGACTTGCCCACTTACTATCAGAAATATGATAGATAATGCATGCATCAAAAAGTTTAAGGACCTCAGTTTTTACTACTTCTTTCATGTGATGGTTTAATCTTCTTTGGGGTTGACGATATGTCCTAGCATTATCTTCTAGATATATTCGGTGTGTGCAGATTAATGGATTAATACCTTTTATGTCTTTTAAAGCCCATCCAATTGCCAGTTTATGTTCTTTCAACACATTTAAAAGTTTACATTCTTGATCGCTTGTGAGAGAAGAAGAAATTACCACAGGGTAAGTTTGATTATCTTCTAGAAATGCATATTTCAGTCCTTCTGGAAAATCTTTTAACTCCAAATTGGTTGCTTTTTCGTGTTTTTCTTCTTCCAATGTTCCCAGTTCTTCCAAATTTTTAATCTTTCCATCGTCTTCCAATACCTGAATATAGTCAAGTGGAAAATCATTAGTAATATCTGAATTTATTTGCGCACTTGACTAAACATAATTAGCAGTAAAAAATTCCATGGAATCAGATAAAATCCCCTGAATATGCTCATCCGCAATAGGTTCAATTGCATCTGCGCTTTTGTTTTCATTATCTTCATCATATGGCTGTTTGCACATGTTAAAAATATTTAACTCTAATGTCATGTTGCCAAAAGAAAGATTCATGATTTCATTCCTGTAATTTATTAAAGCGTTGGCTATCGCTAAAAATGGCCGACCAAGTATTACAAGGATTGGCTTAAAACTGTCTGCCACAGGTCGTGTTTCTAAAACAATAAAATCCACAAGATATACGAATTTATCAATTTGCAATAACACATCTTCCATAATTCCTTTTTGTACCTTAACTGATCTATCGATAAGTAAAAGGGTAGTTGAGGTTGGTTTCATCTCACCGATATTAAGTTGTTGGTAAACCGAAAATAACAGTAAATTTACACTAGCTCCAAGATCAAGCAAAGCATGTTCAATGTTTTGATTTCCAATAATACAAGAAATAGTTGGACAACCAGGGTCTTTGTATTTTAATGCATTATTGGTTAAGAGAATGGAACTTACTTGCTCAGCTAGAAAAGCTTTCTTTCTTACCTGGTGTTTTCTTTTAACGGTGCACAGATCTTTCAGAAATTTGGCATAAGATGGTATTTGTTGGATGGCATCTAACAAAGGGATATTGACCTTTACCTGTTTGAATATTTCATAAATCTCTGGGAAATGGTTCAATTTCTTTATTTTTAATGCCTGGGGAAATAGAGGTGCATGGGAAAAACTATTATTATCAACGACGGGTAATGGCTCATCAACCCTTTCCTTACCCTCTGATTCTGATTTTTCCTCAGTTTCATGAGGTTCAAGAATATGTCTGTGGATGGTTTTACCACTACGAAGAGTAATAATAGATTTGACTTGGTCTAAATGATGACTTCCAGAACTACCTTCGTGAGGGTTTTGATGACTCTTGGGATTTAACTGAGGTTGTGCAGGTGTGATTTTATCAAAAGTTTCCTTCAAATCATGCATCATTTGTGCATTTTGGTTATTGATGGTTTCTTATTTTCCATGAATGAACTCAAGTTATCTTCAATGGTTTTCTTAGGTGGTGGGACATATGATGCATAATTATTGGAATTTCAGAAATTCTGGTGAAACTGTGGAGGTTGGTGTGAAGGTTGTGCTTGGTTATCATTCCTCCAATTGAAGTTTGGATGGTTTCTCCAGCCATGATTATAGGTTTGTGAGTTTGGGTTTGGATTTGGTCTATTGAATGTGTTTATGGAACTGACCTGGTTATGGAGACAATCTTTCAGGGCTGGTAAGGACGGGAAAACTTCTGTGACATGTTCATTTGAACTACAAATTTGACATATGATTTCCTGAACTGACTTGACATGATCCATCTTCCCTGTTTCTAAAGCCTCAATTTTTTTAGACAAAAATGCATACTTGGTAGCAAGGTCATGGTCTTCCCTAACGTTAAACATACCTATACCAGATGACTGTGGTTTAACAGATGACTCATATGTACCAATTGTATCCCATTGTTGTGTATTCTCTGTTATATGCTCTAGGTAATCTAGTGCATCTTCGGGATCTTTTTCCCTAAACTCACCATTACACATCATCTCCACTACTTGTCTACCTTGTGGTGTTAAACCCTCGTATAATTGGGCAACTAACCTCCATGTTTCAAACCCGTGATATGGACAAATATTTAACATCTCTTTATACCTCTCCCAATATTGGTAAAATGTTTCCCCCGACTCTTGTGTGAATGTTGTAATTCTTCTATTAAAGAAATTTGTCATGTGAGGGGAAAGAACGTTTTTAGAAACTGCTCTTGTAAATCATCACATGTTCTAATAGATCCTGACCTAAGGTTTTGTAGCCAAATTTTAGCTTTATCTGTTAAAGAAAATGGAAAAAACTTTAACTGAATTATATTCATGCTACAATTTTGGTCTGCGCAAGTGTTACCTAATTCTTCAAACTCTCTTAGGTGCTGATAATGGTTTTCTGATTCTATACCGTGGAATGTGGGTAAAAGATTGATGACACTTGACTTAAAATTGAAACGTGTTGGTTTTGGTGGAAAAACAATGCAAGATGGTGAACCTGACCTAGTGGGATTCATGAATTGTCTGAGTGTCCTAGGGTGATTAGGATCTCCATGCTGAGACTCGTTTTCATCCTGATTAACTGGGTTTTCAACTTGGGCAGGTGGATTCTCAATTTGGTTTTCAGCCATTCTGACTAACAATGAAGGTGATGAAGACTCTCTTTTTAATCTGCCACTAGATGTTCGAGACCAGTGTTTCATTTAACTTAAAAAACTATATGTAAAAATATGAAATTGCAAATACAAATCTTAAAAACGAAATTAAACTAAAAAATGAAAAGAACAAATAAAGGAAATACAGATGCAGTGATTTAGATCTAAAAACGTCCTCTAACCCTCGTCAATACCGATCTTAATTGAATTTCTTATTCATTTTTCTCAATGTCTTGAATTATGTTTTCGTGAAGCTTTATGAGAGCTTTACGTGGGGATGGTTCAAAAAATTCTTTTATGAACAACAAACACCTTTTAAGTTGATTTTTCTGTTTCATGTAACCAAGAAATATTAAGAACAAGGTCTCTCTATATATGGGATTTCTGGGTTCAGGGTTTATCAAGGATTAATCAGGACAGTTGGGTCTACACAAAAATAAGAAAAAATAAGATGCAGAAATTAAATAAAAACAAGATAAAAGAAAAACAGAGGAAAATGAAATAATTACAATGATTATTCTATCTACTAAATAATATTTCCCCGGCAACGGCGGCAAAAACTTGACACGCTCGAAAAGTGGTCTTTTACTCCCAAGTATAAGAGTGTCGAAGTAATAAAATAACCCGGTGAGTCCGGGGTCGATCCATAGAGAAGAGATTTAGCAAAATAGAATAATGAACATTGCGGAAATGGAAAGTTTACTTTGTTGAAATAGTTGGAGGATTTTAGGTTGGAATACAATAATAGAAGGAAATGCTAGAGTTAGAGGATTCCAACAGTAGAACTATCCACCACCCAGATTCCAACAGCAATAGAACAAAGGCCAGGAGCAGACAAATGAACCAGGAATAGTGGAAGTGCTGACTCAGCTTAAAAATATGATGATATGTTTCAAAGTCAATATGCTTCCATTAAAGCACTGGAGAATCAAATTGGACAACTGGCCAATGCTCAGAGTTACAGACCGCCAGGTACCCTTCCTAGCAACACAGAAACAAATCCAAGGAACATGGGGAATGAGCAATGTCATTCCATCATTTTAAAAAGCGGTGTTGAGATCAACAAAGATGTTGGAATCAAGACATCCATTGAAGAAATTCCAAAAGAAACAGAGAAACAGATGGAGGAAAAAGAAGCAAAGGAAAAAGAACCAGAAAGAATCACTCTACCTCCACATTTTGCATAGCGTCTCCAGAAAAATAAACTGGACAAATAGTTTTCTCGATTCTTGGAGATCTTCAAAAAGCTGCATATCAACATTCCATTTGCAGAAGCGTTGGAACAAATGCCTAGCTATATCAAATTCATGAAAGACATTCTGTCACGAAAGCGGAGATTGGGAGATTACGAGACATTAGCATTGATAGAAGAATGCAGCGCTATCATTCAGAGGAAACTTCCCCCAAAGTTGAAAGATCCTGGCAGTTTTACTGTCCCTTGTACCATAGGAGAACATGACTTCGGTAAGGCTTTGTGCGATTTAGGTGCAAGTGTTTTATATTCCTTTTTCTATTTATAGGAAACTGTAGATTGGAGAAACAATGCCCACCTTAGTCTCTCTGCAACTTGCTGATAGAACGCTCGTATTTCTGAGAGGTGTGGTTGAAGATGTGCTGGTCAAAGTTGACAAATTCATTTTCCCAGCAGATTTTATTGTCATTGACCTGGAGGAAGACGAAAATGTGCCCATCATCCTCAGGAGACCATTCTTGGCTACATGATGAACCATTATTGATGTACAAAAATATGAACTAACCATGAGGGTTCAAGATCAAGAAGTAACATTCAATGTTTTCAAAGCCATGGAATTCCCGAATGATGAAAATAATGAGGAGTGTTTCAGACTTGATGTGAGAAATTGTACCATCCAAAACTCATATGAAAAGCAAAGTTCCACTGTCAAACTTAAAGCATACAATCTGCCTTTCGAGCTTGAAGATAAAGCGTACTGCACACTGAACAAGTCAAATTTTGATCTATAAGCAACTGATGAGAAACAATTCCACCAGTTCAACAAACTGGAGGAATTCCACATACAGCCCTTCGAGAATGCCAAATTGTACAAAGAAAATGGCAAGAAGAGACATGATGAGAAGTTCGTGTGCATACAACTGGAACCGGGGCAACAAGTACTATTAAACAAATCAAAGTTGAAACTCTTCCCATGGAAGCCAAAATCACGGTGGACAGGTCCATTGTTAATCACCAATGTTTTACCAGATAGAGCAGTTGAGTTACATGATCCCGACTCCAATAAAACATTCAAGGTTAAAAACAAGCGTGTCAAGCACTACTGGGGAGAATCATTTGAGCGATAAAAAAAAACTGTCACATTTTCAAATCCAGCCTAACGTTCGAGAAGTTATGTCTTGCTGACGACTTTAAACTTAGCGCTAGTTGGAGGCAACCCACGTAATTTGTGTATATATTCATATTTGGTGTGTTTTATTTTCTGTGTGTTTAATTTTTATTTTCAGGATGGAAGAAGTTCTCGCAAATCTCCACAAGCAATTTCATTCTCTCTCTCAAAAATCTCTAATGAAAGTCTACAAAGCACGCTTGGAACGAATGAGACTACTGATGATCAAAGGTATTCCTAATGACATTCGTTGGATTATTGAAGCATGAGTCTGATTGGCAGGTGAGTCCTCTGACTCTTTTATTCTACATCTGCCTGGTTTAGGAAGAATCACCTATGCTAAAAAGAGAAGAGCTAAAATAATGGGTGTATGCTATACATGTGCTCGTATGTTTTGTGATACTCGTTGTCGTTCTTTAGGAATGGTGTCTGATAACTGTGATGAAAAGATAAATTTCATTAGGGATGGCTTGAGTAAGGAGTTTTTAGATGACATATCTAAATTCTTGAGACGCATCCCAATGGATATGTGTATCAAGAAATTCACGTGTTATATACACAATTCCAAAGAGAAAGACAACAGTTAAGTCTCGGGATTTGACTCAAAAAGACCCTGTTTGCCAGTTTTTAAGAAAATTGGATGGAAGCTTGTCCCTGACGCATAGACGTCAATTAAGCCGTAAATTATTGTAAATATTATATCTCTTTATCTTTTCCTAATAATTGTGATTTGTTTTGTTGTTTTCTTTTATTTTCTCCAACAGGATCCAGACCTTTTGACTTTCAGAATATATTGTATTGTTTATCTAATAATTATCATTTGGCAAGTACTAGTTGTAGGACACAGATGTTGGACGACGCTGTCCCGGGCTCGCGGCCCGGTTGGGAGTACGGAGTAGCCCGCGGGGGACTAAACCGGAGAAATAACATGGAGTCATCACCCGGTGTGAACCGGGAAAATGATTTAAGGCCGCACTCACCCCTCGCAAGGGAAGACCTCAAACCGTTGGGTTCGGAATGGTCCCTTACTTATGCCACTTGTAATGAAATGATTTGAGCAATAATTTAATCGAATCTACGCAACATATTTCCAAGAGTATTCTACTTTTAAGTTCACATGCATGAAAGTAATCATCATAACGGAAAATATACGATATCACACAATAATCTCATGAACATGTTGAATAATCAAACGCGAAAGATAAATAACAATCTAAGCATAAACATAAAGAAACACCTATTGCGAAAGGAGATGACAAGATCATGCATAGAGGAATAACATACTAATGGCTAAATCATGCTTGAACACCATCTCATGAACACATCAAATAGATAAATGCGGGGATACAAATAGATAATAACAGTGAAAGTATCAATAATGGAATGGTATAATTAATTACATGATACAAGAGAAACCACCCAAGAAGCAATTATGCATGAAATATGATGAAAAGGAATCAGTTCAGTGTATGCGTGTTCGTGTAGCGTTTGAAAACGTGTTCGAACGGTAAATAGAAGGTTCGCGTTCGTGTAGCGTTTGATAACGCGTTCGAATGGGACAATACCTGATGAAACAAAATACATTCGCATTCGAGTAGCGTTCGTAAACGCGTTCGAATGGGAAACAGAATGTTCGCGTTCGTATTGCATTTGGTAACGCATTCGAACGGGGCACGACCTGATGAAACAAATTACATGCGCGTTCGAGTAACATTTGTAAACGCGTTCGAATGGGAAACAGAAGGTTCACATTCGAGAACACGTTTGAACTGGACATGACCTGATGCATGATAGACGACGCAAACACATACACAGATGCACAATGTAGGACCTCATGTGCCTGATTGAACTCATTCACATTCAATCGAGTATACCTCATCCGGCGCGGAAAAACATCGTGGTAAAGGTAGCCTTTAGGCATTTTCCCTCGAATAGAGGACCTTTAATCCACCCTAGTTTGCCCATGCGCACTAGAATGCAATACATGTGTAAATAGAGCAATGATATGCGAAAGGTCAATGACATAACAAAAGGCGCGGCAAAACATCGTGGTAAAGGTGACCTTTTAGGCATTTCCCTCGAATAGAGGACCTTTAATCCACCCTAGCTAGCCCATGCGCTTTACATCATAATGCATAAAAATGAATAAGACAATAATGTGGACTTCCTTATATCCGATTAAATGTATCTCACATTCAATCAAACACACTTCGTCCGGCGCGATAAAGTATTGTCGTAAAGGTAGCCTTTTGGACTTTTCTCCCCTCAAATTGAGAACCTTTAGACTAACATACTAAGCCCATGCGCATTATATTATTATGCATGCAAATGAATAAGACAATGATGTGGAACTCCGTATGTCCGATTAATCATATCTCACATTCAATCAAACATACTTCATTTGGCACGGCAAAATATCATGGTAAAGGTAGCCTTTGGGCATTTTCCCTCGAATAGAGGACCTTTAATCCGCCCTAGTTAGCCCATGCGCACCGCATCATCAATACACAAACAAATAACTTACAGAAAGTAAATGGCGAAATATAAAATGCGGATAATAAACAATCAAGATAAAACGAAGCGAGATATGTTCCGTTTGCTCAAGTGGTACGTGGAGTTGTATCCCAAGTACAGACCGCACTACCGTCCATTCGGATTCGGCTATGGAATTTACGTATGGGTTTCCATCATATATACCATAAAAGATGGCACAGTTCCCATTCATCCAAGGGTCACAACACACATCCACAGGCGACTCTCATGTGAAAAAAATAAATAAAAAATTTAAGAGATGAATAAAAATGAATAATAGAAGTGTTCTCAGGTCTAACCCTTTAAATTGCCTCTCGGACGTACGATACACGATTTTCGGAAGGGTTAACGCTCCGCAACTCCTCCGGTATACTGGTTCACTGCTTCCTTTCGCTGTTTCGTTGTTTGGACCGCTGTCTTAACTCCGTTCCACAGTTATTTTTGCTGTAGTTTTCAGGACTGTTTTTGTTGTATTAGGGGGCTGTTTTGTGCAGTAATCTTAAGGATTTTAAAGTGCAGTTTTTGTTCACTGTTTTTTGTGATTTTGGCTACTGTTTTAAGGTATTTGGGCTGCTATTTTTCGGTGGATGTAGGGGTTATTTTAAGGGTGATATGCGGCTGTTTTTGACTTGTTGATGTGCGGCTGAACTGGGTTTGATGGTGGTTTGGTTGGACGGCAATGTAAGAGATTTTTTGAATGCTTAAAGGTTTTTTGTGAATGGACCAAGAGTTTTTTTTTGTGTGAATGAGCTAGGGGTTCTAAGGGTTGGATTTGGGTTTCTTTTATAGGCAAAGGGTAGGGTGAATCCATGTTTGAAAAGGAATAAGATTTGTTTATTAAAGAGATGCCATTTAATTAGTGTCACACAAGGAAAAAAATATTTAATTTGGTATATGATTTGTTTTGTTTAGGTAAGTGGATTTTTTATTTTAGTAGGTGATTATTTAGATTTTATTTGATTTATTTAATTTAGGAAGGATATTATTTTAATTTGTAACATGTTTTAAATGTTTTAATTATTTTTGGGGTGGGTTTTGGTGGGCTAATTGGGCTTGGGCATGAGGCTAGCAGCAAAACCAGAAGTACCGACACCGTTCGAACGCCGATTCAAACGCTGCACGAACGCCCGCAATCTGCTTAACATTCGAACGTGTTCACGAACGCAGCACGAAAGAAAGCAGTGAACATGCAAATTGAATCTGATTATATACTTATTCTGAATTTCCCCTTCCGACATTCGTTTCCCGCGACTTCCGTTACTTAAAAGGTAGTGTCTCCAAATGAAACTCATCATAGGGACTTACATGCAAATTACAGTGCCTACATTCACCCCCACTTTGATGGGACTTGTGTAGTGTGTGACAATGACAATCCTATCAAAGTCGTGCAATGCATTTTTACTTACCTGGCTCGCCAGCTGCCACCTGACTTACCTGCTACCTCGAGCTGAGTTGATGACACAGTGGACCTCGATCCTGGGATGCATCCCAATAACTACAATGGACAACGGGGGCCTCAACCCTGGGACGCATCCCAATACCGCTGACAATGTGGGTCACGACCCTAGGACGCATCCCCAAAACTGATGATGTAGTGGACCTCGATCCTGGGATGTATCCCAATAACTGCAACCGATAATGTGGGTCACGACCCTAGGATGCATCCCCAAAAATGATGATGCAGTGGACCTCGATCCTGGGACGCATCCCAATAATTGTAACCGACAATGTGGGTCACGACCTTGGGACGCATCCTCAAAACTGATGATGCAGTGGACCTCGATCCTGGGACGCATCCCAATAACTGTAACCGATAATGTGGGTCACAACCCTGGGACTCATCCCCAAAACTGCTGATGATGTGGGTCACGACCATGGGACTCATCCCCAAAACTGATGCTGATACTGACGCGGGCCTCGCCCCTGGGACTCATCCCCAAAATTGCTGAAGATATGTGTGGGCCTCGACCCTGGGACTCATCCCCAGACTGATGCTGACATTGGCCTCGCCCCCGAACTGATATTGACATGGGCCTCGCCCCCAAACTGATGTTTGATGTGGGCCTCGCCCCCAAACTGATGCGGATGTGGGCCTCGACCCTAAACTGATATTGATATGGGCCTTGCCCCCAAACAGATGTTTGATGTGGGCCTCGCCCCCCAAACTGATACCGATTCCTTCCTGAAACTGATGACACTGTACTGTTGCTGCTTCTGGTTGGCTTGCTTTTGCCGTTTTCTCTTTTTCTTCTTTGAAACCTGTTATTGAAAAACATAACAAACATAAAAAGAATGCAAATATGTTACGTGCATGCATGCATGCATGAATGAGTTTCCTATCCCATTGGGTTAGGTATTCTGTCAATTCCCTTGGTGACTGCTCGGTCTTCTTTCCCTCAGGCAAAATACTGCTTCAATCTATCCACGTTGATCGGCTCGGTGAACTCGTTCCCTTCTAAATCTGACAGTCTCACTGCCCCATTTCCCATTACTTTCTGCATTATGTAGGGTCCTTCCAAGTTAGGTCTGAACTTTCCACTTGGGTCTGTCGTCGACGGCCTCGACTGCTTAAGTACCAAATCACCCTTTCTGATCTTAGTAGGATGCGTCTTCTTGTTGAATGCTCGAGCTAGTCTATTCTGATATATCTGTATGTGATGCAAGGACTTCAGCCTCTTTTAATCCAGTAGTGCTAACTGTTCAAATCTCTGTGCGGCCCATTCTTGTTCAGGTAACTCTGTTTCTGCTAATATCCTAAAGGATTGTATCTCAACTTACACTGGCAGTACTGCTTCCATTCCATAGACCAAAGAGTAAGGCGTGGCTCATGTTGTTGTTCTTGCTGATGTTCTATACTCCCACAGGGCATACGGTAGCTTGTTAGCCCAATCTTTGCAGTTCTCTGTCATCTTGGCTAATATATTCTTTACTGTCTTATTGGCTGCCTTAACTGCCCCATTTGCCTGCGGCTGGTAAGGTGATGACTTGTGATGTCCTATCCCATATCTCTGTAGCATTGCTTTGTTTCCCCTTGAAACTGAACTCCATTATCTGTCACTACATAATGCGGCATCTCATATCGACATATGATGTTCCGAGCTATGAACTTTTCCATCTGTTTTGCTGTAACATTACGAAATGACTCGGCTTCCACCCATTTTGAGAAGTAGTCCACTGCCACTACTATGAAACGATGTACATTGGATGCACTTGGTCGAATCTCCCCGATCATATCAATTTCCCATGCCTCCCATGGCTCTAATAGCCCATGCAACTCTGTGTGCGGCAGATGATTCAAATTACCGTGTGCTTGACAATCATGACAATGTTTTACCAGTTTTGCACAGTCTGTCTCCATGGTCAACCAGTAGAAACCATGTCTTACAATCTTGCGAGACAAATTCAACCCATTCATATGCGGTCCACATACCCCGACATGTATTTCTTCCATTGCCTTCTGAGCCTCTTATTTTCTCAGCACTTCAACTGAACGCCATTTACCTGTCTCTTGTACAATTCTCCTTTCAAAATCACATATTGAGAAGACAACTTCTGAATGGCTATTCTGTCTTTTTTGCTTGCTCCTTCTGGGAATTCTCTGTGTTCTAGATACCTCTAAATATCATGATACCAAGGTTTACCATCGTCGATCTCTACTTCCAAAACTCTTTCTGTCTCATAGATCGGTTTGTTTGCTGTTGTCAGTATCAATGGTCTCATTACTAACTTCTCTGGATTTTCCCAAGTCGCTACAAGTGTAGCTAATGCGTCTGCCATCTGATTCTCTTCCCGCGGCAAGTGCTGAAACTTACAATCGGGGATAGATTGTGCCAACTTTCTGAGGTGAAAAAGATAAGGTTTCAACTGTTCTTCCTTCAATTCCCATTCTCCCTGAATCTGTCGGATTACCAACATCGAATCTCCGTAGACCTCCATGCTCTCAGCCTTCAAGGCTATCAGTCCAGTCAATCCAAAAGCACATGTTTCATACTCGGCCATGTTGTTGGTTACCCCAAATGCCAACCTCTTGGCCATAGGCAAGGTTTCCCCTTCGGGGGACACTATCACAATCCCAATTCCGGCTCCTTTGTATTCACTGCTCCGTCAAAATACATCTTTCATCCCTGAACCGTTATTTCTTGGATCTCTTCATCTGGGAATTCAAACTTATACTGATCCCCTTCAATAGGTTGTAATGCCAGGAACTTTGCCACTGCTCGCCCTTTGATTACCTTGGAGGTGAGATACTCAATGTCAACTCTGTCAGCAACACTAACCATCTGCCGAACTTCCCCACTAACGAAGGCACTGAATGTAGATATTTCAAAGGATTCTCCTTTGCCACTACCTGGATCTTGTAAGATTGGAAGTAATGCCGCAATTTTCTGGACGCCCATACTACTGCCAAACAGATCTTCTCTACTTCTTGATAGCGGGCTTCATACAGAAGCATTTTCTTACTAAGATAGTAGACTGCATGCTCTACCCCGGTCTCATTTGCCTGTACCATCATTGCCCCCAGTGCTTCTGATTATATGGCCAAATACAATATCAAGGGTCTGCTCGGTCTCGGAGGTTTCAATACATGAGGTTTTACCAAGTATTCTCTGATCTTGTGGAAGGCTCCCTGACATTACTCATTCCATTTCACCGGCTGGTCTTTTCTCAGCAGTTTGAAGATAGGCTTACATACTGATGTCAACTTGGCGATGAACCGACTGATATACTGAATTTTCCTGAGGAATGCTCTGACTTCCTTCTCTGTCTTTGGTGCTGGCATTTTTGTGATTGCTTTGATCTTCTCTGAGTCTACCTCTATTCCTCCCATTCCAACTGTATGTCCCATCAATTTTCCTGATGTTACCCCAAACACACATTTCTTGGGATTCAACCGCAAGTTGTATTTATCAACTCTCTGAAGGAACTTCTCTAATGCTTCTATATGCCCAATTATTGTCTTTGATTTTACCATCATATCATCCACATACACTTCAATCTCTTTGTGCATCAAATCTTGGAATAGGGTAGTGGCCAGCCGCTGATAAGTAGCTCCTACATTCTTGAGCCCAAATGGCATTACCTTGTAACAATATGTGCCCCACTTGGTGACAAAGGCAATCTTGTGCTTGTCTTTTTCAGCCATGAGAACCTGATTGTACCCTGAAAACCCATCTGCAAATGAATACATGGCAGATAAAGCCGCACTGTCAACTAGCACATCTATATGAGGTAGAGGAAAATCATCTTTCGAGCAAGCCTTGTTAAGATCTCTGTAATCCACACACATTCAGACTTTCCCGTCTTTCTTCGGCACTGGCACAATATTTGGTAACCATTCAGGATAATTTACTACTTCCAGAAACCCCACATTTATCTGTTTCTTGACTTCTTCTCTAACTTTCTCAGCCCACTCTGGTCTCATCCGTCGGAGTTTCTGTTTCACTGGCCTCATATTCGGACAAGTTGGTATTGTATACTGGGCGATGCGTTTGTCTACCTCAGGCATGTCCTCGTATGACCAAGCAAAGACTTTGGCATATCTAACCAATATTTCTTCTAATTTCTCTCATTCCTCAGAGGTAACCTCACTTGCAATTAGGATTTCCTTGGGACTTTCAGGTGTACCCAAGTTAAATGCATTCGTTTTGGTTGAGCTGATATCAAATATACTCAAGCCATGCAAATTGAAAGGAAGAGACTCAGGCAAGTAAGAAAAATGATTGTCTTTTTTCCGTGACCTCCGTTACTTAAAAGGTAGTGTCTCCAAATGAGACTCATCATAGGGACTTATGTGCAAAAATGCAGTGCCTACAATCATAAGCTTTAATAGTCATACTAGAGGGATCCAGATATGTTGCCTTCATACTCAGTTTTTCCAAAATCTTCAATGGGCACACATTGATGGAGAAGCCATCATCTACCATCACACAAGGGGTCTTCTTGCCCCTTACTTCAGCTTTGATGAATAAGGGTCTATTATGATTCCTTCCCTCAGCCGAAAGTTCCTCCTCAAAAAAGGTTATCTGTAAAGCTTCCTTTTGTACTGATCCAACAAACATTGTGGGGTTAGCATCCTCCGGCTCTACTATCTTTCTCAAGGCCTCAACCATAGCACGTCTGTGCTTTTGTGATGAACACAATAATTCCCATATGCTGACTTGTGCCCGTGTCTTTTTCAACTGTTGCAGCACTATATCTCCCTCAGTATTTTCTGTACTTGGCGCTGTGACAAGCCCACTGAACTCATAACTGAAACATATTGTCGAAGATGGACCCTCGGGTCCCCATTCCCATTGAACTTGGCCATGTCAGGCATCTTGAACTGAGCTGGCAGCTGTTCTTCAAAAGTCATCGCTTCATAATCTAACAACTCTTAATGTTTACCCCTCATTTTGCGGGTAACCGTTTCTACTTGATCCTGAAGCTTCTGAAATTCTGCTTGAGACCCAATCATTCTTCATGTTGCATATTCTGCCATGTCATCATCAAAAGTGGGGATATCATCCCCCAACCCATTCGGAGGCTCCTCACACCTTTCATTCTCAGAATTTCCCCCAGTATGGGGCACAGCCATAGTAGCCACAACAGTAGTCAAGGCTTGTAACTGTTCAGTAATCTTGGTGAGACTGTTCTCAAACTGATCCATACGGGATGTTTCATTCTCTGATTCGCTCATGTTTGCTATCGGCCTTTTAACAAGTCTTCCATTTTCCCTAACCCAACGGATATCTATGATGGCTCTTAAGACACAAGAGAGTTAACATGATGTGTGTATGCATGAGATACGTGCGATGTGTGGAACATATAATTCGGCCCATTGTCATTTTAAAGCTTCAACCATATTATTGCAAGGTGCAAACTTGTCCCAGTTGAAAAGGCCCAACAGGTTTACACTTTGCGATAACATGGCCAAACGACTTCAAATGATAAGGGGCCCAAACACAAGCATAAAGAAACAATTTCTACAGAGTGGCCCATCAGCATTTCAGAGACATTTGGCCCAATCGTCATAAGATACTAACTCGTCCCAGTTTAAATGGCCCAACAAGTTCGCATTTTTGACAAGAAGTCCAACTGCATCCAAATGAGGATGGTCCACAAATACAAGCATAAAAAGATAATTCAAGCATAAAACAATAATTTATACAGAGCGGTCCATCGCCATTTCAGAAGCTTTTGGCCCAATTGTCATAGGATACGAACTCATCCCAGTTTAAATGGCCCAACAAGCTCACATTTCTGACAAGAAGTCCAACTGCATCCAATTGAGGATGGTCCACAAGCACAAGGAAATAGTTGTTATAGGTCATACAACTCCGGTCTACATGTGGGTTTGCGGGAGTATAGACAAAGACTCTCGCTGGCGAAGGGTTGCCCACAACTAGATCTCCCCACTCAAGGGTTCGAGCGACCAAGTGAGCGCACCTTTTTTATACCTTACGGTACGTGCTAACGAGTTATGGTGTGTGACTGACTGTCAAATGGATTTCTCGTTGTAGATTCCCCAAAGGGAGGGCGGAGCGAACTCTCTTAAAAACCCAAGCCTCTTAGGCTCTTATCGCTTGGTGAATGGAATAAACAACGAGTCCTCCAAATTAGTCCATCACGGTAGGCTACAAGTACATGATTATCGAGGTGCCTTCGCAGTTTTTCCTTATAGAAAGGTAGTGAATGATGGAAGACACCAAACCATTACCTAGCCTTAAAAGTGCCTTTGATTAAACCTCTTTCAACCCACGGTAAACACGGTTAATTAAAGCACAAATCACAATCATTACAATGTATTATTTCGGGGCCAATTCTCTATCCCCAGTGGAGTCGCCAGACTGTAGGACACAGATGTTGGACGACGTTGTCTCGGGCTCGCGGCCCGGTTGGGAGTACAGAGTAGCCCGTGGGGGACTAAACCAGAGAAATAACATGGAGTCGCCACCCGGTGTGAACCGGGAAAATGATTTAAGGCCGCACTCACCCCTCGCAAGGGAAGACCTCAAACCGTTAGGTTTAGAATGGTCCCTTACTTATGCCACTTGTAATGAAATGATTTATGCAATAATTTAATCGAATCTACGCAACATATTTCCAAGAGTATTCTACTTTTAAGTTCACATGCATGAAAGTAATCATCATAACGGCAAACATACGATATCACACAATAATCTCATGAACATGTTGAATCATCAAACGCGGAAGATAATTAACAATCTAAGCATAAACATAAAGAAACACCTATTGCGAAAGGAGATGACAAGATCATGCATATAGGAATAACATACTAATGGCTAAATCATGCTTGAACACCATCTCATGAACACATCAAATAGATAAATATGGGGATACAAATAGATGATAACAGTGAAAGTATCAATAATGGAATGGTATGATTAATTACATGATACAAAAGAAACCACCCAAGAAGCAATTATGCATGAAATGTGATCAAAATGAATCAGTTCAGTGTATGCGCGTTCGTGTAGAGTTTGAAAACGCGTTCGAACGGTAAAAAAAAAAGTTCGCGTTCATGTAGCGTTTGAAAACGCGTTCGTGTTGAGTACTCGGGAAACCCAGTTTCCTAGTGGGCTAGGATCCCGTTAAATAACACACAACCTTGACTTTGGCCAACAAGCTGTATGAAACTTAACTAGGTAGATCTCTAAAATCATTTAGATCCCATCCAATTCCTAGATCCGGTAGGTGGACCTCCAAGTCCAAATATATATCCAATATATATATATATATATCCTAACCTTTTTCCTCTAAATCAACTACGTCTTGGCTTTGGCTCAACAAGCTTAATGATTCCAGTTAAGCGCGACCCATTGACAGTGGGAAAGCTTCGTAATCCACGTCGATGTACAGAAGTGACCTTGACTTTGGCCAACAAGTCATAACTGCCCAAGATATGCAATATATAACAAATCCTTCGTGGTTCAAACACATCCGCGATGGACATTGATCTTGACTTTGGCCAAGAAACCAATGCCAATCATGGATCTTGAGAGAGAACCACTCAATAGAAGGAAAACGCTTAATATTTGAGTGAGGGTTTTTTGCGTAAATTGGCAACCAATTTATTATCTTTGATTAGGTCTCATCATACACCCTTAATCATGCATTCTAAAAGCATAATAAGGCGCGAATAAATTAATAATGATATGCGGATGGATATATAACAAATTGTTCCTAGAACAAATCTCTCTATTTCCTCTCTCCCGCTAGCATTATTCATACTTCTACCCAATTACATAATACATTAAAGAAACCTCATTTACATTGAGAGGAATTGGTGAGAAGATAAATACAAAGAGTAAAGAGATAATATGTTGGACACGCACATCCAATTTAATAAATTCTAAATTTATTACAACAATTTCGAAAATTGCCCTCACCCGTCTAATATCCATCTGATATACATTATTCATACAAATACATCCAAGTATTCACACAAAGCATGTTATTCAATCAATCTAATCCAATTAATTAATATTTGAATTAATGACAATCCAATGTTCAAACAACGATTTGATTTGCACGAGTCCAACTCATTTAAGAATAAATACTTAAAGTACGTATTCTTGAATTATATCGAACTATAATTTTAAATCCAATTTAAATTGTATTCAATACTAATTCATATTTAATTCCAAATTAAATAATTACACTTATTTTAGTTCCTTTTAGACTTAGATTCTGAATCTAATCTAAATGGGTCTCAAAGGCCCAATTAGTATCCAATATTATTTAATTAAAATCCAATGGGTTTTTAATTAATTCTTAAGGCATGGGCTTTGGCCAATTATGGATCCAAACCAAGATGCCAAGGCCCAATAAGGAATCACCATTTTGCCAAAAATCAATTTAGGCCCAATTAAATTATTAAAGGCCCAAAAGTCATATTTGGACTTTATGGAAATGGTTTTGGGCCCAATTGGATCCAACCCAATTGTCCAAAACCAAACTTGGCCCAACCAAGCCCATTAAGCCCAATTACAAGCAATTTAGCCCAATCCAATTTAAAGACTAATTTATTCTAACATAATATTCCAAATATCATATTATTTTCTATTAAAGTGTAATTAACACAATTAATTTATTAATCTAATATTTCCAAAACATTAATTAATCAAATTAATCATGCTTAATTATCCAAATCTTGTCCTGTTGGACAATTATGACCCATAGCATCACTATTTGTAAAAGACATGGTGTTCTTTGTACAAATTAACTATGTGACAAATGAAATTGCTCTTTTATCATTTTGTAAGTGGATTACTTGGATATATAAATGATAAAAGTCCATATGATTAGTACCGGATTAATAAGATATGAGACAGTATTAATCCACGAAAGGTTTAATCATTAAATATCCATAGTCGTAGTATTATCGAGACTAGACATCGATAATACGGAATAGGCTAGTATTGCACTTGTGCGCATTATAGAAGCTTAACGGTATAGTTCTCATATATTTAAGTATAGGATATTTATGTAAGTATGATAGGAGGTTCTGTTAGCCGTTGGATCGGGAACAGCTTCGCTCTGGACAGACCCCTCGGAATCCCATTGGTAGTATGACTATGTGTATATGGGAATCTGAATCAGGGTATGTGTATTTGGTCTTAACCTGAGACTTGCATCGCTAATACTTGCGACAATCAGTACGCTTTGGTTTTGGTCGTCCAGGGCTTTAATAGGTTCTGTGTACGCCTCTTTTAGGTTTACTGAGAATCGTAGTGTATTGGGTGTGATGTCAAGATGGAAGTATCATTTCAATCATATGGAGATGATGATCACGCAGGGATACATAACTAGTACTCTCAAATGCTGCAGCTATCGGGATAGTATGACTAGGTCATGATTATCCGATTAAAGAGACTAGTTGCTTGTGATCCAATATATGTTTCGTACGGGGCAGACACAATTCCAGCCCCAAGCCTAGCATGTGACATCAGATACTGGATCGCAAAACGCAATACTTAGTATACTACACCTGATACAGATTATATATATTCCATGTTTAATATATTTCTGGAGAATTGGGTAGGCGCGGTGTTTTGCTAGAAGCCAACCATGTCTTGTAAATCGGTAAGAATGTGGTACCGGGTACGCACGTGTTCGGATAGTCCGATCACCGTATTTACTGCCAACATATCCAGGGATCTCTTGGGTCGCTTCCCAAAGATTCACTGATGACATTTGACTCGAACAGAATTAATTTGGGATTAATTATAAGAGAGAAAATTAATCTGGGATTAATTACGGTAATAATTTATATGGGATTAAATTCTTCTAAAAGAGAGAACGCGATTAATTTGGAATTAATTGGCAAAATAAATTTAATAGTTAAATTAGATTTTACTATTTAATTTATTTAATTGGGCTAAAATAATATATCAGATATATTAATTGAAATTGGATTTAAATACGGAATTAAAATTGGATTTTAATTCAAGCGAACGAATTAATTTGGAATTAATTCGTAAGTGACTTCCGTAATATTTTTACTGGGTATTATTATTTAATTAAATTAGATTTAATTACGTACCGACAGAAAATTCGTTTAGTCTATAACGACCGGTAGTCCTTACTACTGTCTACAGTGATACCGTTACGTACGAGACAAAAGTATGTAAAATAAACTATGTTTGGACTTATATATGCTCATGGAACGACTTTGGAGACGATCGGTAAATTTTCCGAAGTCCCGGGAAGAGACCGTACCATGTGCCCCTTTGTACTACCCATAGTATTTGGGGTATAATTTTTTCATACGACCTCCGATTTTTATGAATTGTAAATCTTCGGAAAGCTAAGACCAAGACCTGCAACTTCCGCGTTAAAAATTTTTCCAAATTCGGAGTAGAATCAGGTCAAAAACGCTAGTCAAATTCTGGATGAATAGTAATTTCGGGGCTAAATGGAGAATTCTCCAATTTTCTAGATTTTTCTACTCTTTTCCCCAACTTTCCAAATAACAATTGGGTCCACTATAAAATGGACCTACTATTCACTATTTCTCAAGAATTAAAAACGAAATTGAAGGGAAAAAGAAGAGAAGAAACCGTGAGGAAGAGAAGGAGAGAAGAAGACAAGAAAGAAGAAAAGAAGAAGAAGGAAAGGAAGAAAGAAGAGAAGAGAAGGAGAAGCAAAGAAGGTTTGGCATCCATGGAGCTTTATGGAAGAGATGGGAATCAAAAGAAATAAGGTAAAGAACTAAATCCAAATTTCCAAGTTATGAGATTTTAGCAAATTGTTGATATGGTAGTTATAGAAGCTTGTTATGTGTTGCAAATTAGTAGTTAATTAGTTAAGAATGGGTATTTGGATGATTTTAGTTTGATTATTCAAGTTTGTTGATTATGAAAGAATAATGGAATTGGATGATGTTGGATGATTAGAAATAAGTGAAATGGTAGGTTTAAGGTTATGTAAATTGGGGGTAGAGTTACTTAAGGTTATAAGAATGAGGGGATTTAGGCATGCCGCACACCAAGTGTTCGATATAATGCCACACTTCAATTAATTGAAGAAAATAAACACAATTCACATGTTATAAATGCTGCTTAAAAGGGTTACAATTCTGTTGGGGGTTATTGGATTTACGGAATTAGAAAAGAAGGCGAAATAAGAAAGTTACATGGCGATGTTGGTTTAGGATGTTTTCCGGATAAGCTGTGAAGAATTGCTTATTAGTTACGTTTCGGATGTCCGATTGATGAAGCGTAAATTTTTGAATAAACTAGACATATAAGGTAGTAATATATCCAAAAATAAGAACTTTTGGACTTAAGACGCTAATGTAGAAAAATCTCCAAATTCAACTGTTCGGCAGTAAAGTCTGCACCTGTGACTTGATGACCTAGGCTCTGTTTTTTATTTTTAGAATGAGTTTCGGGTGTCCAAACGATGAGCTGTCAGTGCCAAAATAAACTAGACACATAGGAACCTGACATATAAGAAATTCAGAACCATTGGACTTAATAAGAATTTTTGGCGGAGTTTTGAATTGGAGTGATCAGCAGGGACTGATCTGATTCTGTCCCTGCTGAACAGCTGGTAGGAATCAGTTTGTTTACGGAGTTCCGGGAGTCGAAATCAGGATCCGTAAAATTTGGGGCAAAGTAGAGTCATAGGGGATTCATCCATAAAACTTTCAAGTCCAAATTGCTTACCAATTTCTCCCAGTAAAATTCCAAATCTGACCCAAAAACCTGAAAAAATTCTGGTTCATTTATTCTTCTAAGTTTATTAAATATTTCTTTGTTCTAACAATCCCTTTATTCTTGTAGATCAACGTCAGAACTCGCAACCACCGTCGACACCGTGAAAAGACACCGTCAAGCCCAAATCAGTGAGTGGACACTTTCTTTTTTACTTGATTTTCATATCATATTTTGATAACAGACTTATTTTTATGCCTTAGGGCGTTAGACTTCTTTATTGTTGTTATTTACATGACATATATGTTTTATGATATGTTTTAGTTGTGCTTTACACAGAAAAGTTTTAAATCATGAGTTTTTTATGTATTTCGGGGCATGAGGTAAAACCTCACCCCAGTATGTAACTTGAGATACAGTGAAATTGACGAATTCAGAGACATGTGTACATGTGGAGGACTGAGGGGACGCTCTCAGATCCTCGAGCAGGACTAGGGTTGACAGATCCCCGAAATCCTGGTTTCAGAGCTTGGGCTGTAACATTGATCCACACCCCCAGTTCTAGTGGTGGCTACATTGCTAGTTGATCTGTTGTCCTGGGTGTAGAGCTCTACGTTGCCAGTTGAGCTGTTGTCCTGGACGTAGGGCACCACCAGCCTCAGAGATGCCCAATTGAGTTGTGGTCCTGGGCATAGAGTACATCCAGTTGAGTTGTGGTCCTGGATGTAGAGCAGTTTTTAGTTTTCATATTTTCAGTTTAAGACTTTCAGATTTCCAGTAGTATTAGTTTTCAGAAATCAAATTTTAGTAAACAATTTTCCGAAATCAGACTTTAGTAAACAGTTTTCAGAAACCAGTGTTTTAAAGGCAGTTTTCCGAAATACGAAGTCTTGGAAAACAAGTTTTCATATAAAGATGTTTTGAAAATATTGTTTTAAAGCTAAAAGATTTTTATATCAGTTTTTAGTTTTTAGTCCACTCACTTAGATAGTATAACGATCTAACCCCCCCTCCAGTCTTTATTATTTTGTAGGGATTCCAGTAGGACAAGCTCGGGAGGATGGATACTGATGCAGTCACCAGGGATGAAGTCCACCAGCATTAGTAAATAACATATAGTATAAGAGTGTCATGTCAGTAAGTGAAAGTTTATGGTATGACTAGTTATGTACGAGTCTTTAAGAGCATGTGTTAATATGTATAAGAAAATATTTTGAATTTACAGTTATGAGAAATAAAAGTATTTTAAATTGAGTATGGTTTATATGCATGACATTGCATTAGAACAGTTTAGAATACAGTCAGATAGTCAGAGGATTATGGGGTTAGTATAGTTATCCCCTGCCGGTAACATCTCCCAGATCGGGGATGTTACAAAGATGGTATCAGAGCATGGTCTAGGGAGTCAGTGACTGCAGTGGGCAGAGTGCTGGGGTCTTGTATACGCAGTATGTCCGGGATACTCGTATATGAGGCACTACCTCTCCAGTATCTGATCCTCGAGTACGTCCTCAAGATCCACAGACAGGTTAGTAAGTATTCCCCAGCCATTCGAATTTTTTTCTCATTTCTAGTTAAGGATCCTTCTGTAATTATCTTAGAGTACTTCCCGAAATTCAGTATAAGTTAAGAAACCAGATAGTAAGTCCCAAAGAGAGATATCCGAGAGAGCAAAAGAGAAAGCCCGAAGAAAAGATACATAGAAGTTTGAACCAAATAGAGACAGAGATGTATAAAGGCAAAGTGAAATAGAAAAGCTTAAAGGTGTTCACCTAAAAGAGTAGAAAGAGAAAAATGAAGCTAGAAGAGAAATAAGATAAGATAGAGGATATAGAATCATAGCAGTGAGTAAAACACTAGAACCCATAGCAGTAAAAGAGAGTAATGAAAGCCCCAACAAGTATTAGAGTTGCCTAGCAGACTTAAGATTCCATTCCTACTCAAGAAATTATTCCAAGAAAATCCAATAGTCTTCGAAATCTTCTTATAGAGGATGGATTTTCCCGAGTAATGAAGAATAGCCAGAGAGACAACATAATTAAGAAACCTAGAATAGTATTGAGAGCCCTAATGAACCTAGATATCAAAAGATGATTTAAACAACTCCAGACACCCAAAATTCGACCCAGAACCCTAAATGCGAAGCAAGAACGGCTTGTTACCTTACCCCTAGCAATCTGACAGAGATGAAACCTTAAATTATCAAGTCTTCAAATTCTCTAGTGGCACCAGACAAGGGAATCATCCTAATAGTCTATCTCATAGGCATAAGATGACCATAAGGGATCGGATAAGAATGCACTTAGAAACTTGAAAGGCAGATCAGTTCAAGTCAGTAGGAATCCATGAGAATATACAAAAATAGACCCGTGAGGATAAAGAGAGTTATAAGTGACAAAGCAACAGTATGAAGCTTAGAATAGAGTGCTATAGCCGAAACCTACAGCAAGGACGGAGAATAAGGATTTGGGAAGCAGAAGTAACATACAGAAGTAGATAGAGATAGGGAAATAGAAACAAATAAGAAATGAAGGAATCTATGGAAGTATGAATTAGAGACATAAAGTTAAGTAATAAAGGATAATATCAAAACCGGCAGTAAAGATGAGTGTCCTCCAAGTTGACCCCATATTTTCCTGTACATTTCATAGAAGTAGTAAGTTAACCCGAATATCAAGGACCATTATAAAGATAAAGAAAGTAAGAAAGTTAAGGACGGACATGATGCCATAGAAGTATAGAGACTATAGATCTTACAAACTCAAACCTTCAGATAAACAAGAAAGTGATGATCGAAACAGCAGTTGGTGGCCCAAGCTGAGGAATCCGATAGATAAAGCCTGATCTCCCTAGATCTTCACTTTTTCGAGATACCAGTTAAGGAAGTTATCCAGATAGTGTCTACCTCATACCTATATTACATGAGAAATAGGCTCCATCAGGGCATAAAATACGAAGAACAAGGACGAAGAAGTTTTCCAAGCCATAAAGAAAAAGAACCGTAGGAAGATTAAACAAAAGTACACTTCAAGAAATAAAATAGCCTTGAGAGGTAGATCACCTAGATGAAAGATTAAGAAAATTTTGAGGATAAAAGAACAAAACCTAGAATAGCACAAAGGCAAGGTAATTCAAATAAGACTTGTTAAGTTCGCAAACAGATTAAAGGCCGTAAACCCCACAGGGAAGCCCGAGATAGTAAAGACTCGTAGAAAGATATGAAATTAGACCAATAAAGTTGGAGATAATTAAAAATGATGGGAGTACTACTATGGATAATAGAATAGAAAAAGTGATCAAATCAAGGTTTATAGGAAGAACAAAAGGCTGAGATTTAAGAAACCAATAGAAAAATGACTTGCAGTTAGTCTTAAATAGTAATGAATATAGTAAGAAAATAGAATTTGCGAATGATATGAGAATTGTGATGAGTAACAAGGGAATTTAGTATATTTTTTTATAAGGAAGTGATAGAGTAAAGAATTGATAATAGTTATGGAACCCTAAAGCGTGGTGAAGAAAAGAACTTGTGAATAAGAGTAATGATAAGATTAGGCAAATCACAAGATGGCATAATAACTAAGTCAAGGAACCTTCAAGGAAGCAGAGAAATTAGAGGAACAAAGATTATAGAAAATGATTTATAGGAAAATAGTGAGCAACTTATAAAGGACCTCATAAGGGTGAAAGAGTAAGGATTGTAAAAGGAAAATAGTATATAGGTCAAAGATTAAGTAAGAGATAGTCGTAGTAGACAAGTAGAAATAGTTCTCAGAAAAGTAAATAAGTAAGAGGTGAAGGACTAGGATAAGGAAGGAGCCATTTTAGAAAAATGAATCCCATAAAGAGGATAGCAAAATGATTATAGTAGTATCCAAAGAAAGAGTGTAGAAACAGCAAGAAGTTAAGTAACAAAAAGGGTAAGTCAGAAAAACAATTTAGCTGTAAAACCCAGTGTAGGAGAAGACATCAGATAGGTATACACGAAAGCTCTAGGTAAGGGCATGTATCATCAAGACACCGAGAGTTCGAGATTAGCTCCCACCCTCCCAACCCTCGAACGATATCGATAAATGAACTTGAAGTACAACTTTGAAATACTCCAGAAGTATAAATATAGAGAAAGATGAAACGAGGCATGTGATTCTTTAAAGGATAGCAACAAATTGGCATATTAAAGAGAATGATAAGTAGCCTAAGTAAGATCAGAAACCCATACCTATTAGGTTGTTTTCTGACTCTCTCCAACCTACGTGGTTTTTGTGTATTAGAAGATTGTGGAACAGTCTTATCCCTGATGAACTATTCGTGTTCCGAGAGGGGATCGGTGAAAGGAACAGTATTACTCTGATTTTCATCGAGTTATACTTTCCTCCCACTTACCACTGCATTTAGGAATTCATCTAAGGAAAACCACATGGAGAGCAATAAAATACCTTGTTCATGAGGTATTTAATCATGGCAACATGTGAAAAAGTGAAAAAGTTTGTTCATGAGGTCTTCAGAGAAATATACAGCAATAGCAAGCATTATCCGAATGGATTTAATCATGGCAACAGGTGAAAAAGTTTCATCGTAATCGACACCATGTCGTTGACAATACCCTTTTACTACAAGCCTAGTGTGGGACACAGAAACTGGGCGACGCACGATGTTCCAGCTCGCGGCCTAGTTGGGAATACGGAGTAGCCCGCGAGGGACTAAATCGGAGAATAATGGAGTCGCCACCCGGTGTGAATCGGGAAAATGATATTTAAGGCCGCACTCACCCCTTGCAAGGGAAGACCTCAAATCGTTGGGTTCGGAATGGTCCCTTACTTATGTCACTTGTAATGAAAGGATTTGTGTAATAATTTAATCAAGCTTAAGTAACACTTATTTCCAAGAGTATCATGCTTCTAAATTCACATGTACAAAAATAAAATTTACACCTAAATTTACATATATTTCACATCTAAGATTGCATTCTTGACAGTACATCAAAGCAGCAACGAACATACAACTTCATTGGCATATTGTACTCACGAAAACACAAGCACACACTAACCATACAAGCACACATGTGAGCACTTTTCCAAATGGTACGTGGAATTGTATCCCAAGTACAGACCGCACTACCGTCCATTCGGAATCGGCTACGGAATTTATGTCTGGGTTTCCATCCGATATACTACAAGAAATAATACTCTAATGATACCATGACATGGATATATGAATTGTAATACGTTAAGCCAAGACTAAGGTAAATGATGCAACCAATGGAATAAACATGTTTTTCATTATGATGCGTACAAAGATAAGAATGACTATGTGGGATTTCATAATACATGCATGAATGGTATAGTTGGCTTTATGTGAGAGTTGTGAGTGTGTGCGTGAGTGCAAGGTGGCTAGGCGAGAGTGCTAGGTTAGGGCTAATGACGTGAAGAGTTGTGCTTGTGGTAAGAGGCTAAATGGCAGGCGAATTGCGTGAATTGTTTGAGTGCGTGGGGACTGTCAACGTGGGGCAAGTGCGCGTTTGTGATGAAGCTAGGGGCGTTGAAGGCTTGTGTCGTTAAAGCTATGAGGACGTGTGGAAGCTGGGTGGCAGCGTGATGGTGACAATTTGTATGAGGGGGGGTATGCGTGTGAGAAATTTGAGATGGCAGGTGGCGTTAAGGGGCAATATGAGTTCAAGGTCTTAACGTGAATGAGGGTTCTAGTTTGTGTGTGAACAAAGGAAAATGCAAGGGCTAATAATATGGGTGTGCCAATGGTAATAGATCGAGCCAAGACGGGGGTAGATGATGCAATCAATATATGAAAGACGCGGCAAATATCGTGATAAAGGTAGCCTTTTAGGCTTTTTCCCCCCAAATGGAGAACCTTTTTAGTCCAACACAATGAGCCCATGCGCTTTTCATTACAATGCGTACAAAGATAAAGATAACTATATGAAACTTAGTATGTCCGATTGAACATATCTTGCATTCAACCGAACACACATTAACCGGTGCTGCAAAGCATCGTGGTAAAGGGTTTTAACCCCTCCAAATAGGGGACCTTTCATCGCACTTACTAAGCCCATGCGCTCGATTGCATCATGCATACAAAGAATTAAAAACAATAATATCAAACTTAGTATGCCCGATTGAACATATCTTGCATTCAACCGAACACACATCAACCGGCGCGGCAAAGCATCGTGGTAAAGGATTTTAACCCCTCTAAATAGGGGACCTTTCATCGCACTTACTGAGCCCATGCGCTCGATTGTATCATGCATAAACAAATAACATGCAGAATTCAAATGACGAAAAATAAATAACCAAAACAATATAAAATAAAAGAAAGTGTCATTTACTCAAGCGGTACATGGAGTTGTATCCCGAGTACAAATCATATTACCGTCCAATCGGACTCGGCTATGAAATTTATGTCCGGGTTTCCATCCGATATACCGCGAGAGTTGACACATATTTCATTTTATTCCAAGGCCACAACATACAATATTTCGTATTACATGCATATTTATCTACTCAAGGGCCACAACATGCATTTTAACATAATAATCATGCGAACAATACTCGATAAATAATAAAAATAAAACTGAAAACGAGTGTGAAAAATACCCTCAGGTCAAACCTTTTTTACCGACTTTCGGACTTGCGTTTCACGGAGATCGGAAGGGTTAAAGCGCCTCAACTTCTCCGGTTCACTGGTTTAACGTCTTAGCTCACTGTTTTGCTATTTTGCTTACTGTTTGGCCTCCGTTTTGCTGTTGTTTTCACTGTATTTCTGCTCACTGTTTCAGGTCACTGCTTTGGCATTTTAGTGGACTGTTTTGAGTGTTTTTTAAAGGCTTTAAGTGCAGTTTTTTTTTGTGATATCTTAAGGATTAAAAGTGCAGTTTTTTATTACTGGTTTCAGTGATTTATGGGGCTATTTTAAGGTGTTTTTTCTGCTGTTTGGGCGTGAAAAACAGTGCAATTTTTTAGTGATAATAGCGTGTTATACAGTGCAGTTTTTTTTTTCACTGCAGTGCGGTTTTTGGTTTTAATTTTTGGTGAGGAGGGCTGTTGTATAGGGCTGGTTTCGGTGGCTTTAGGAGGGTATAAAGGCTTGTTATTTTCGGCTATGGAGGGGTTGGGGAGGGTGATGTGTTCGGCTATGGAGTGGAGGAGATGAAAAGAATATTTTTTGTTACTTACTCTTGTGATTGGCGTGAATGGAGAGCTTGGAGGGGGGTGGGAATTCTTTGTTTCATTTGTTTCTTGTGACTGGCGTGAACTAGGAGAGAGGGATGCCTTGGAAAAGTGTGGTTTATATAGAGAAGGGCTAGGGCTTCACCTTGTCTCACAAGGAATGGATTTGATTTTGTGTTGAGCAAGGAAAGTCAAAGATTGAGGGGGGACAAATTTGGTTTAGATTAGGAATACAATATATTTGATTGGTTAGGATTAGGCATTTAATTTGTTAGATTAGGAAGTCAATATTTTTAATTTGTTATGATTGATTTTAATTAGGCATATCATCTTTTTTAATTTAGTATGTAATATATTTGATTTATCTAAGTTAGGCATGATTTTATTTTATGTTTTATTTAATTTGGTAAATGATTTAATTCTTATTTATTTAATTTAATTAATATTTCATTTAGTTAATACTTAATTTAATTAATATTTGATTTAATTTGGGTGTGTATTTGGGTGAATGGGCGTGTGGGGCCTTTGGTTTGTGGGTTTGGTTTGTATGGGCTAGGTGTGTGGGCTTGCGGGGGTTTTAGGTCAAGGTTAAGGGCTTACGGGGATTTCGGGCCGAGGTTAGGTGATTTGTGAGTATTTTAGGCCGGGAATAATTTTTTTAAAAAGGACAGCCAACAAGTAACCTGAAGCTAAACCAGCGAACTTAATCCGATTATGAGTCAATTCTTGACTCCTCCTTTCCGACATCTGTTTCCCGCGGCTTCTGCGACTTAAAAGGTAGTGCCTCCAACTGAGACTCATCATCGGGTTTCACATGCAAAAATACAATGTCTACAGTCGCCCCTACTTTGATGGGACTTGTGCAGTATATGACAGTGACAATCCTATCAAAGTACATGCAATGCATTTTCACTTACCTGGGTCGCCAGCTGTCTCCTGGTTTGCCTGCTGTGTTGAGTTTAGTTGATCTGGCTTTACCATTTTCGGTATGCTAAACCCCATTTCCAAGGCGTTGCTGAAGTGATGTCTATCCATTTTCGAGCTGTGCTCCATTTTTGGAGTGTCATTTTCGGTGACTAATGAGATAATGGTCCATTTTCGAATCGTGCTCCATTTTCGGAGTGCCATTTTCGGCGAGATGAGATGATGGTCCATTTCGAACCGTGCTCTATTTTCGGAGTGCCATTTTCGGCGAGATGTGATAATGGTCCATTTCCGAACCGTTGCTCCATTTTCAGAGTGCCATTTTCGGCAAGTGATGAGATGATGGTCCATTTTCGAATCGTGCTCCATTTTCGGAGTGCCATTTTCGGCGAGATGAGATGATGGTCCATTTCGAACCGTGGCACCATTTTCGAAGTGCCATTTTCGGCGAGATGTGATAATGGTCCATTTCCAAACCGTTGCTCCATTTTCAGAGTGCCATTTTCGGCAAGTGATGAGATGGTGGTCCATTTCCGAACCATTACTGATGAGAGATAGTCCATTTTCGAACCATGACTGATATGAGAGTGGTCCATTTCTGAACCATTACTGAGGAGAGATAGTCCATTTCCGAACCAATACTGATATGAGAGTGGTCCATTTCCGAACCGTTACTGATATGAGAGTGATCCATTTTCGAACCGTTACTGATGAGAGATAGTCCATTTCCGAACCAATACTGATATGAGAGTGGTCCATTTCCGAACCCAGACTGATATGAGAGTGGTCCATTTTCGAACCGTTGCTGATGAGAGATAGTCCATTTCTGAACCGTTACTGATGAGAGATAGTTCATTTCCGAACCATTACTGATATGAGAGTGGTCCATTTCTGAACCGTTGCTGATAAGAGAGTGGTCCATTTCCGAACCATTACTGATATGAGAGTGGTCCATTTCCGAACCATTACTGATATGAGAGTGGTCCATTTCTGAACCGTTGCTGATAAAAGAGTGGTCCATTTCCGAACCATTATTGATATGAGAGTGGTCCATTTCTGAACCGTTACTGATAATGATGTGGGCCCCGCCCCCAGAGTGTCATACCCGGCAAGATTAATACTGAACTGATGTGGGCCTCGCCCCCAGAATGCCATACCTGGCAGAAACTGATACTGAACTGACGTAGGCATCGCCCCCAGAATGTCATACCCGGTAGAAACTGATGCTGAACTGATGTGGGCCTTGCCCCCCAGACCGATACTGATATGGGCCTCGCCCCCAGACTGATACTGATATGGGCTTCGCCCCTAGACTGATACAGTGCTGTCGTTGTTCCTAATTGGTTTGTCTTTGCCGCTTTCTCTCTTTCTGCTTCAAAACCTGTGAATACAAAGCAAAACAAACACAAAAGAATGCAAAGTATGTTACGTGTATGCATGCATGCATGAATGAGTTTCCTATCCCGTTGGGTTAGGTCTTCCGCCAATTCTTCCTCATGCGAAGTACTGCTTCAACCTTTCCACTTTAATCAGCTCGGTGAACTCATTCCCTTCCAAGTCTGATAGTCTCACTGCCTCATTTCTCAATTTCTGAATGATCATCATATCTTTTCTGCTTGCTGCTTTCGGGAATTCCCCGTGTTCTAAACATCACTGAATTGCATAGTACCAAGGTTGAATGCTTTTCTCAATATACTCATGTTGCCGGTTGAAAGGAAGAGATTCAGGCAAGTAAGCAAAACGAACATCTTTATTATCATTAAGAAAAGGTTCGAACAAAGAGACAAAATCAAGGTCTTTATTAAAAATGCAGGATCAAATAAACTATGAGGAATAACTTCATCATTTGCAGCATTGTCTTCTTCATTGGCCTATGGTTCTCCACCGTTGTCATTCCCTATTCCTATGAATGAAGCTGAGTGGTTGAGATTTTGGAGGACAAGGGTTTCGTGTAGGCCAGAGTTGATCATGTAGTTGGGTAGGGGATTTCTGTGTGCGTTGGGTTGTTCTCTTTCTGGGTCAGGTATTTTGTGGGAGTCAATGAGGTTTTGGATCTCATGCCTAAGGCGGGTGCAGCTATCAGTTTCGTGACCCCTTCTCCAATGGAAGTGACAATACAGGCTTAGGTCAAGGTTAGGTGGTACAGGGTTTGGAATTGGCTTAGCCTCTAAGGGTTCCAGAAGTCCTTGCGCCTTCAGCTTTTCGAACACCCTTGAAAGAGGCTTACCAAGGTTGGAAAATTGCCTGCTTTTGATGGCAGTGACCTCAGCGGTAGCGGGCTTGGTCCCTGAAGGTCCCTCAATATTCCTTCTATTTTGGCCATAGAACTTTCTGTTTTCAGCCTCTTCTTCTTCAATATCCATAACCGTCTCCCTCAATTGTCGGAAATCCGTAATCATCGAAGTCATCCTCCGCAGCTTACCATAAATGAAGGGCTTAGTACCCTTGATGATCATTTTGATCTGGTCTTTCTCAGAGGGCCGAGTCTGCATCTTCAGAAGTTGGCTTCTCCAGCGGTCTACATACTCCTTGAAGCTTTCTTCCGGCTTCTGCTTAGTGTTCTCCAAATCACGGAGTGACAAGTCAATCTCTAAGTCTGTAACATACTGCTTCAGAAAAGCATCAGCTAGTTCCCTCCAATCTTCCTTAACCTTCTTCTCAAGGCTATGATACCAAACCACATGTGCCCCCTCGAGTGACATCCCAAACATCTTTTGGACTTGGCGTTGTGATAGGCCCACTGAACTCATGACTGAGACATATTGCTGCAGATGGACTCTCGGGTCTCCATTCCCATTAAACTTGGCTATGTCGGGCATTTTAAACTGAGCTGGCAGCTGTTCTCCGAAGGTCATTACCTCATAATCTAACAACTCTTCATGTTTACCCCTCATTTTGCGGGTAACTGTTTCAACCTGATCCCGAAGCTTCTGAAATTCTGCCTGAGACCCAATCACTTTGCCTGTTGCATACTCTGCCATGTCATCATCAAAAGTGGGGATATCATCCCCCAACCCATTCGGAGGCTCCTCGCGCCTCACATTCTCAGAATTTCCCCCAGCACAGGGTACAACCATATTTGCCATGGCAGTAGTCAAGGCTTGTAATTGTTCGGTAATCTTGGCGAAACCATTTTCCAACTGATCTATCCGGGAAACCTCGTTACCGGATTCACTCATGCCTGTTACTGTTCTTTTAATGAGCCTTGTCCCTTCTCTAACCCAAACGGTATATATGATGTCTTTTTGAGACATAGAGGGTGTTAACATGATATATGTATGTATGATGTGCATGAAATGCATGTAACATATATAACATACTAAATCAACTAAAATTTTCAAAAAAATCGGCCCGTTATCATTTTAGAAGCTTTTGGGCTAACTGTCATAGGAGTGAACTCGTCCCAGTTTAAATGGCCCAACAAGTTCACATCTCATGGCCAGGAGCCCAACTAAATCCAAATGGTAATGTTCCAAACACAAGCACAAAGCGGCCCATCAACACTTAGAAGCCTTTGGCCCAATCGTCATAAAATACGGTCTTGTTCTAGTTTAAATGGCCCAACAAGCCCATATCCCATGACAAATGGTCCAAATGGATCCAAACGATGATGTTCCCAAACACAAGCATAAAAGAAAGATAATGCAAACATAAAACAATAATTTCTACATAATGGCCCATCAACATTTCAGAAGCCTTGGGCCTAGTGGTCATAAGGTACGAACTCGCCCCAGTTTAAATGGCCCAGCAAGTTCGCATTTCTGAAAATAGTCCAACTGCATCCAAATGAGGATGGTCCACAAGCACATACTCAAGGAAATAATTGTTACTTTAACCATACAAACCCGGTCTATGGGTGGGTTCGCAAGAGTGTAGATAAAGGCTCTCACCGGCGAAGGGTGGCCCACAACTAGGTCTCCCCAATCAAGGGTTCGAGTGACCAAGTGAGCGCACCCTTTTTTTATATACTAAGGTACGTGCCAATGAGCTATGGTGTGTGACTGACTGTCAAATGGATTTCCCGTTGTAGATTCCCCAGAGGGAGGGTGGAGCGAGGCTCACTTAAATACCCAAGCCTCTTAGGCTCTTATTGCTTGGTGTCAGGAATAAACAACGTGTCCTCCAAATTAGTCCATCACAATAGGCTACGGGTAGATGGCTATATAGGTGCCTTCACAGCTTTTCCTTTTAGAAAGGTAGCGAATGAAGGAAGACACCAAACCATTACCTAGCCACAAAATGCCTTTGATTAAACCCCCATTTTATTCACTATAGACACGGTCAATTAGAACATAAATCCAAACATTACAAGATAATATTTCGGGGCCGATTCTCTGTCCCCAGTGGAGTCACCAGACTGTGGGACACAGAAACTGGGCGACGCACGCTGTTCCAGGCTCGCGGCCTAGTTGGGAATACGGAGTAGCCCGCGGGGGACTAAACTGAAGAATAATGGAGTCACCACCCTGTGTGAACCGGGAAAATGAGATTTAAGGCCGCACTCACCCCTCGCAAGGGAATACCTCAAACCGTTGGGTTCGGAATGGTCCCTTACTTATGTCACTTGTAATGAAAGGATTTGTGTAATAATTTAATCAAGCTTAAGTAACACTTATTTCCAAGAGTATCATGCTTCTAAATTCACATGTACAAAAATAAAACTTACACCTAAATTTACATATATTTCACATCTAAGATTGCATGCTTGAAAGTACATCAAAGTAGCAACGAACATACAACTTCATTGGCATATTGTACTCACGAAAACACAAGCACACACTAACCACACAAGCACACATGTGAGCACTTTTCCAAATGGTACGCGGAATTGTATCCCAAGTACAGACCGCACTACCGTCCATTCGGAATCGGCTACGGAATTTATGTATGGGTTTCCATCTGATATACCACAAGAAATAATACTCCAATGCTATCATGACATGGATATATGAATTGAAATACGTTAAGCCAAGACTAAGGTAAATGATGCAACCAATGGAATAAACATGCTTTTCATTATGATGCGTACAAAGATAAGAATGACTATGTGGGATTTCATAATACATGCATGAATGGTATAGTTGGCTTTATGTGAGAGTTGTGAGTGTGTGCGTGAGTGCAAGGTGGCTAGGCTAGAGTGCTAGTTTAGGGCTAATGACTTGAGGAGTTGTGCTTGTGGTAAGCGGCTAAATGGCAGGCGAATTGCGTGAATTGTTTGAGTGTGTCGGGACTGTCAACGTGGGGCAAGTGCGCGTTTGTGATAAAGCTAGGGGCGTTGAAGGCTTGTGTCGTTAAAGCTATGAGGACGTGTAGAAGCTGGGTGGCAGCGTGATGGTGACAATTTGTATGAGGGGGGCGTATGCGTGTGAGAATTGTGGATGGCAGGTGGCCTTAAGGGGCAATATGAGGTCAAGGTCTTAACGTGAATGAGGGTTCTGGTTTGTGTGTGAACAAAGGAAAGTGCAAGGGCTAATAATAGATCGAGCCAAGACGGGGTAGATGATGCAATCAATATATGAAAGACGCGGCAAATATCGTGGTAAAGGTAGCCTTTTAGGCTTTTCTTCCCCCCAAATGGAGAACCTTTTTAGTCCAACAGAATGAGCCCATGCACTTTTCATTACAATGCGTACAAAGATAAAGATAACTATATGAAACTTAGTATGTCCGATTGAACATATCTTGTAATCAACCGAACACACATCAACCGGCGTGGCAAAGCATCATGGTAAAGGGTTTTAACCCCTCCAAATAGGGGACCTTTCATCGCACTTACTAAGCCCATGCGCTCGATTGCATCATGCATACAAAGAATTAAAAAACAATAATATCAAACTTAGTATGGCCGATTGAACATATCTTGCATTCAACCGAACACACATCAACCGGCGCGGCAAAGCATCGTGGTAAAGGGTTTTAACCCCTCCAAATAGGGGACCTTTCATCGCACTTACTAAGCCCATGCGCTCGATTGCATCATGCATACAAAGAATTAAAAACAATAATATCAAACTTAGTATGCCCGATTGAACATATCTTGCATTCAACCGAACACACATCAACCGGCGCGGCAAAGCATCATGGTAAAGGATTTTAACCCCTCTAAATAGGGGACTTTTCATCGCACTTACTAAGCCCATGCGCTCGATTGTATCATGCATAAACAAATAACATGCAGAATTCAAATGACGAAAAATAAATAAACCAAAACAACATAAAACAAAAGAAAGTGTCGTTTACTCAAGCGGTACGTGGAGTTATATCCCGAGTACAGATCATACTACCGTCCATTCGGAATCGGCTATGAAATTTTTGTCCGGGTTTCCATCCGATATACCGCGAGAGTTGACACATCTTTCATTTTATTCCAAGACCACAACATACAATATTTCATATTACATGCATATTTATCTACTCAAGGGCCACAACATGCTTTTTAACATAATAATCATGCGAACAATACTCGATAAATAATAAAAATAAAACTGAAAACGAGTGTGAAAAATACCCTCAGGTCTAACTTTTTTTACCGAATTTCGGACTTGCGTTTCACAGAGATCAGAAGGGTTAAAGCGCCTCAACTTCTCCGGTTCACTGGTTTAACGTCTTAGCTCACTGTTTTGCTATTTTGCTTGTTGTTTGGTCTCCGTTTTGCTGCTGTTTTCGCTATATTTTTGCTCACTGTTTCAGGTCACTGCTTTGGCATTTTAGTGGACTGTTTTGAGTGTTTTTTAAAGGCTTTAAGTGCAATTTGTTTTTTGTGATATCTTAAGGATTAAAAGTGGATTTTTTTTATTACTGGTTTAAGTGATTTAGGGGGCTATTTTAAGGTGTTTTTGCTGCTGTTTGGGCATGTAAAACAGTGCAGTTTTTTAGTGATAATAGCGTGTTATACAGTGCAGTTTTTGTGTTCACTGCAGTGTGGTTTTTGGTTGTAATTTTCGATGATGGATGGCTGCTGTATAGGGCTAGTTTCGGTGGCTTTAGGAGGGTATAAAGGCTTGTTATTTTCGGCTATGGAGGGGTTGAGGAGGGTGATGTGTTCGGCTATGGAGTGGAGGAGATGAAAAGAATATTTTTTGTTACTTACTCTTGTGATTGGCGTGAATGGAGATCTTGGAGGGGGTGGAAATTCTTTGCTTCTTTTGTTTATTGTGATGGGCGTGAACTAGGAGAGGGGGATGCCTTGGAAAAGTGTGGTTTATATAGAGAAGGGCTAGGGCTTCACCTTGTCTCACAAGGAATGAATTTGATTTTGTGTTGAGCAAGGAAAGTCAAAGATTGAGGGGGGACAAATTTGGTTTAGATTAGGAATACAATATATTTGATTGGTTAGGATTAGGCATTTAATTTGTTAGATTAGGAAGTCAATATTTTTAATTTGTTATGATTGATTTTAATTAGGCATATCATCTTTTTTAATTTAGTATGTAATATATTTGATTTATCTAAGTTAGGCATGATTTTATTTTATGTTTTATTTAATTTGGTAAATGATTTAATTCTTTATTTATTTAATTTAATTAATATTTCATTTAGTTAATACTTAATTTAATTAATATTTGATTTAATTTGGGTGTGTATTTGGGTGAATGGGCGTGTGGGGCCTTTGGTTTGTGGGTTTGGTTTGTATGGGCTAGGTGTGTGGGCTTGCGGGGGTTTTAGGTCAAGGTTAAGGGCTTGCGGGGATTTCGGGCCGAGGTTAGGTGATTTGTGAGTATTTTAGGCCGGGAATAATTTTTTTAAAAAGGACAGCCAACAAGTAACCCGAAGCTAAACCAGCGAACTTAATCCGATTATGAGTCAATTCTTGACTCCTCCCTTCCGACATCCGTTTCCCGCGGCTTCCGCGACTTAAAAGGTTGTGCCTCCAACTGAGACTCATCATCGGGTTTCACATGCAAAAATACAATGCCTACACCTAGCTTTGTACGTTTGTATGTTTCCATCCATGTCGGTCTTCTTCTTGAAGACCCATCTGCAACCAATAGGCTTTACGCCTTCTGGTGCATCAACCAGTGTCCAAACTTGGTTTGTGTACATGGAATCCATTTCGGACTTCATGGCTTCTTGCCATAAAGCGGAGTCGATATCTTATATCGCTTCCGCATACGTAGTCAGTTCGTCTTCCTCAATAAGATTAATATCCACATGAGGTGAGATCAGAACCCATACCTCTCAGGTTATTTTCTGACTCTCTCCGGTCTACGCGGTTTTTGTGTATTCGAATATTGTGGTATAGTCTCATCCCTGATGAATTGTTCATGTTCCGTTAAGGATTATGTGCCAGGAATAGTATCACTCTGATTTTCATCGAGTTCTACTTTCCTCCCACTAACCACTGCATTTAGGAATTCCCTTTCGAGGAAAACCGCATGTAGGGCAACAAATACTTTGTTCTCTTGTGGGTTGTAAAAGTAATATCATTTGGTTTCCCTAGGATAACCTACAAATAGACACTTATCCGATTTGGGTTCAATTTTGGTACCATCCAAACGTTTAACGTATGCCCAGCAACCCCAAATCTTCAGAATAAGAAACCTGGTTTCTTTCCTGTCCATATCTCATACGGAGTCTATTGAAAAGACTTTGACGGAACCTTATTCAAAATAAGTATTGCACAGTTCAATGCATATCCCCAGAAGGAAACATGTAGCTCAGTGCGACTCATCATAGACCTTACCATGTCTAACAAAGTTTGGTTTCTCCGTTCAGACACACCGTTTAATTGAGGTGTTCCGGGAGGAGTCCATTGTGAAAGAATGCCATACTTTTCAAGCAATCAAGAAACTCATTGCTCAAGTATTCTCCACCACGGTCTGACCGTAATGTTTTAATACTTTTGCTGGTCTGTTTTTCTACTTCGTGTCGAAACTCTTTGAATTTCTCAAAAGTTTTCGACTTGTGTCTCATAAGATACATATAACCATAATGTGATGCATCATCCGTAAAGGTTACGAAGTATTCATATCCACCTCTAGTCTGGCTAGACATGGGCCCACATAAGTCGCTATGAACGAGGGCTAACGGTTCGGTGGCACGTGCACCTTTACCGATAAAATGTGTTTTAAGCATTTTGCCTAATAAACAAGATTCGCATACGTCATATGAATTTGGATCAAATCCGTCCAAATATCCACTCTTCGAAAGTGTGGATATGTGAGTCTTGTTAATGTGTCCCAGACGACAATGCCACATATAAGTTTCATCTTTGTTACTTAGTTTAAGCCTTTTGTTTGTTACATTATATGTTTGAGATTGATTTATATTCAAAATATAAAGACCATTATTCACATCAGCACTGCATATTTCCATATCATTTTTATACATAAAACATATGGTGTTTCTAAATACAAAAGTATACCCACATTGGGCTAATAAAGATACATATATAATATTCCTAGTCAAACTAGGTACATAATAACAGTCTGATAAGTTTAGTACATGCCCTGAAGGCAGTTCCAAAATATAAGTCCCAACGGCCAAAACGACGACTCTAGTCTCATTTCCAACTTGGAGGTCAATCTCTCCTGAAGCCAGTCTCCTACTAATCTGCAGATCATGCACATCAGTACATATATGAGTACTACAACTAGAATAAAAAATCCAATTTTTAAAACTAGTAGTAGACATGTTTATTTCTATAACAAACATACCTGAAGCCGGTGTCTTGCCCGCTTTGATTTCCTTCATGTGCGCCTTGTACTCACGGAATTCACGCTTCCAGTGACCCCGTTTGCCACACTGCAGGCATACATCTTGGGATTTGTCATTTGCCTTCCTAGAAGACTTTGACGATTTGGCATTGCACTTCTTCTTCTTCTTATTCTTCTTTACACCTCCAATAGCCTTCGTCCAAGCCTTGGGAGACTGAGATGTTGAAGCGAAGTGCGCCTCGTGCTTTTTGCCCTTCAAAAGCTCTTTTTCTGCTTCACGCAGCATTGCCATCAACTCTCCAAGACTATGGTCTTGGTTCATCATATTGTAGTTCATGATGAACCCGCTTCAGTTGTCAGGAAAAGACTGCAAGATCAAATCTATAGAAGTCTCAGCCTCAAAGGTTATGCCTAGTTGACCCAACTATTCGATGTCAGCAATCATCTGCAACACATGGTGCTCGACAGATGTACCCTCTGACATTCGAGAGCGAAAGAACTTATTCTGCAATTCATACATTTGCGATCTAACGTTAGATCGATGAAGGTCCTTCAATTTTTCCATCATAGTATAAGGATCCAATCCCTTGTTCTGGCGATGAAATTGAGGGGTCATTGCAGCGAGCATGACGGATTGAGCAGTTGAGTTGTCATCGCTATGAGTCTTCCAAAGCTCAAGCTCAAGCGGATGCTCATTTCCGGGCTTAGGCCCGAGAGGTCTCTCTATCGTATAGAGCATTCTCTCAGCCCCCAGGACAATCATGAGGTTCATATCCCAGTCAGGAAAGTTCGCACCATCAAAGACATTTTCGCCCATGATAATGTCTCTAACCCCGATCTTTCCAGCCATCTTGACTGCAATAGTCTAAATATTCAATCAATGATTATGGGTACAATCAAACTGTTACAAGAAAAATAATAGAATATTAGTCCAATTAATAAATATTTAAAGTGACGAAATAATTTGAAAGCGCGTATTTGGCAAGTATTTGAACAAAATTACAAATTCAATACTGGCATCCCACTATTTTTCGGCTAGCCTCTAACCCTCTGTTGAGTACTCGGGAGACCTAATTTCCTAGTGGGCTAGGATCCTGTTAAATAACACACAACCTTGACTTTGGCTAACAAGTTGTATGATATTTAACTAGGTAGATCTCTAAGATCAATTGGATCTCATCCAATTCCTAGATCCGGTAGGTGGACCTCAAAGTCCGAAACATATATACAATATATATGCCAATATATCCAATATATTTTCCTAACCTTTTCCTCTGAATCAACTAAGCCTTGGCTTTGACTCAACAAGCTTAATGATTCCAGTTAAGCGGGACCCATTGACTTTGGAAAGCTTCGTAATCCATGTCGATGAACAAGAAGTGATCTTGACTTTGGCCAACAAATCACAACTTGCCCAAAACATGCGATATGGAACAAAGCCTTCATGATTCCAACACATCCGCGATGGAAAAAGGTCTTGACTTTGGCCAACAAACCAATGCTAATCTTGGATCTTGAGAATGAATCACTCAATGGAAGGAAATCGCTTAATATTTTATTGAGGGTTTTTTCGAGTAATTGGTGACCAATTAATTATCTTTGATTAGGTCTCATCATACACCCTTAAGCATGCATTCTAAAAGCATAATAAGGCGCGATAAATAAAATAATAATGATATGCAGATGGATATCTCACAAATTGTTCCTAGAACAAATCACTCCCTTTCCTCTCCCCGGCTAACACTATTCTAACTTCTACCCAATTACATAATACAATAAAGAAACCTCATTACATTGAGGGGAATTGGTGAGAAGAGAATTACAAAGAGTCAAGAGATAAAGGCTGGACACGCAGGTCCAATTTAATAAATTCTAAATTTATTACAACAATTTCCAAAATTGCCCTCACCTATCTAATATCCATCTGATATACATTATTCAAACAATACATCCATATATTCACACAAAGCATGTTATTCAATCAATCTAATCCAATTAATTAATATTTGAATTAAGTGATCATCCAATGTTCAAATAACGATTTGATTTGCGCGAGTCCAACTCGTTTTAAGAATAAGTACTCAAAGTGCGTATTCTTTAATTATATCGAACTACAATTTTAAATCCAATTTAATTTGTATTCAATACTAATTCTTATTTAATTCCAAATTAAATAATTACACTTTTAATGTGCCTTTACGACTTAGATTCTAAATCTAATCTTAATGGGTCTCAAAACCCAATTAACATCTAATGTTAATTTAATTAAAGTCCAATGGGATTTCAATTAATTTCTTAAGGCATGGGCTTTGGCCAATATGGTTCAAACCCAAATGCCAAGGCCCAATAAAGGAATCACCATATTTGCCATAAAATTAATTTTGGCCCATTAGGCCCAATTAAATTTAAAAGGCCCATTTATTATATTTGAACTTAATGGAATTGTTTTAGGCCCAATTTGGATTCAATCCAATTGTCCTAAACCAACTTGGCCCAATCAAGCCAATTAGGCCCAAATATAACAATTTTAGCCCAATTCCAAATTTAAGCCTAATTAATTAAATTCCAATATTCCAAATATCACAATTTATTTAATTAAAGTGTATGGCCATAATTAATTATTTAAATTAAAATTTCCAAAACACCAATTTAATTAATTAATCATGCTTTATTATATTCAATTCATGTCCAACACAATTGAAACAAAATCAAGTCATTACATGCTCTTGATGCTCACGGCAATATGGGATATTATTAATGAATTTTTATTTCAATCAAATTAAATCACAAATCAATATATCCAAGCATTTTAAACACATCCAATGGTCTAAAAAATCAAAATCACCATGAGTTACAAAGAGTCCAATATTCGGCCAAGGTGAGCAATTAGAGGAAAATTAATCTAATCAATTTTTCTCCAAATTAATCATGCATAACTCTAAGTTATTATAATCTAAGCATACTCAAACAATCAATTTGATAAAATCATGCTCCAAGCAAAAATACCCAAATTTAAGATTATGAACCCTAATCCATTTCATGCTTAAATAGGCTCTGATACCATTGTTAGGTTCTCTACGAACAATTCCAAGATCATTTAAGCAAAAATACCCAAATTTAAGATTATGAACCCTAATCCATTTCATGCTTAAATAGGCTCTGATACCATTGTTAGGTTCTCTAAGAACAATTCCAAGATCATTTAAGCATAAAATTGTGTGAATAAACAACGAAGTTTACGGAATAACTTACATTGATCGGATTGGATGTAGGTGGAAAGTTCAAAATTTCCTTGAAACCTTTGAGCTCCAAGCTTTCCTTGTTTTTTATGTTGAGCTCCAAGCCTTGATAAATGAATTCCAAACTCAATGGATGTTTCCCTATCACCTTTGAATGACTCTTTTTTGTGCTAGCACTTGAGATTTTTGAAACAAAAATCAAGAAGGAAGAACCATAGGTTCATGCCCAAGTTCAGAGAAAATGGATGAAGTTCACGCCCAAGTTGAAAAGAGAGAATGAGTGAAGTGTTTTTTATTTTCCAAAAATAAAATGTCATATACAAAATCCAAGATTTGGTAAATGTCACTCAACCTTTCATAATTAAAATAATGAAATGTGTAAATCAAGCCATCAACCACTACCAAATTCCATCAACAAAAAGCTAAGTGTTTGACTAATGATGTGACTTGTTATGGGCCCCATTTTAATTCAAAATCCGAGTAGGCCCGTAAAAATATTCCGGGCTCGGGTTCGTTAATTCCGAATTAACTAATTTTCCGTTGCGACTTAATTAAATCAAATTTAATTAAATAATTATGCCTAGCAAAATTACTATCAAAGTCGCTCGCGAATTAATTCTAAATTAATTCGTTCGCCCGAATTAAAATCCAATTTTAATTCCGTTATGAAATTTAATTTCATTTAATATATTGAATATATTATTTAATCGATTAATTCCAAATTAATTGTTCTCTCTCTCTTCTAGTTTGAATTTTATCCTAGATAAATTCTCGCCATAATTAATCCTAGATTAATTTTCTCTCTCTCATAATCAATCTCAGATTAATTCTGTTTGAGTCATACGTCATCGGTGAATCTTCGGGAAGCGACCAATGAGTGTTGGACAATTATGACCCATGGCATCACTATCTGTACAGAACATTGTGTTGTTGTACAAATTAAGTATGTGATAAAGGAAATTGCTCTTTTATCATTTGTAATTAGATTACCGGGATATATAAATGATAAAAGTCCACGTGATTAGTTCCGGATTGATAAGATATGAGACAGTATCAATCCATGAAGGTTTAATCATTAAAATATCCCTAGTCGGAGTATTATCGAGATTGAACATCGATAATGCGGAATAGACTAGTATTGCACTTGTGCGTGTTATGGGAGCATAACGACATAGTTCTCATATATTTGGGTATTGGATACTCATGCAAGTGTAATAGGAGGTTGTGTTTACCGATGGTACGGAAACAGCTTTTCTCTGGATAGACCCCTCGAAATTCCATTGGTAGTATGACTATGTGTCTATGGAAGTCCGAATCAGGGTAGGTGTATTTGGTCTTAATCTGAGACTTGCACCGCTAATACTTGCGACAATCAATATACTTTGGTTTTGGTCGTCCAGGGCTTTAACCGGTTTTGTGTACGCCTCTTATGGGTATATTGAGAATCGTAGTGTATTGGGTGTGATGTCAAGATGGAAGTATCACTCCAGTCATAGTGGAGATGATGATCACATAGGATACGGAACTGGTGCTCATATATGCTGCAGCTATCGGGATAATATGACTAGGTCATGTTTATCCGATTATAGAGACTAGTTACCAGAGATCCGATATGTGCTTCGTACGGGGCAGACACAATTTCAGCCCTAGGCCTAGCACGTGACATCAGATACTGGATCGCAATACGCAATACTGTGTATACTACGCCTGATACTGATTACATATTCCTTTAAGAATATTTCTGGAGAATTGGGTAGGCACGGTGCTTTGCTAGAAGCCAACCATGTCTTGTAAATCGGTAAAAACGTAGTACTAGGTACGTACGTGTTCGGATAGTCCGATAACCGGATTTACTGCCAACATATCCGGGGATCTCATGGGTCGCTTCCCGAAGATTCACTGATGACGTATGACTCGCACATTATTAATCTGGGATTAATTGATAGAGAGAGAAAATTAATCTCGGATTAATTACGGAGATATTTTATCTCGGATAAAATATTATTTAAAGAGAGAGAACGATTAATTTGGAATTAATCGATAAATTAATATATTCGATATATTAAACGAAATTAGATTTTGACGCGGAATTAAAATTAGATTTTAATTCGGGCGAATGAGTTAATTTAGAATTAATTCGTTAGCGACATGAATAGTAATTTTGCTAGGCATAATTATTTAATTAAATTTGATTTAATTACGTCGCAACGGAAAATTCGTTAATTCGGAATTAGCGAACCCGAGCCCGGGAGTGTTTGCGGGCCCACTCACATTTCGAATCAAGTGGGGCCCACAAGTCACATCAAGCATCACATCACTAGTCAACTTTATCACTTTATTGTGATGGAAGTTGTTGGATGATGCTTGAGTGTGAAACACTCAAATGTGATGGTTGAAAGACATTTACCATTTAATTATTTTTGGTATTTGACTTTCAAATTTTGTGTATTAGATAACATAACAAACCAACACAACTCTTTCTCTCTCTCCCTCCATTTTCGGCCTTGGGCCATTTTTCTCTCCTTTGTTCTTCTCAATGCCGAGAACTACAAGAAGCCTTAAGTAAGATTTGTGGCAAATTTTCCAAGGTGCTAGCACATTAAAGAGTCATCCAAATGTGATAGGGAAACAAACCCTTGAGCATGGAATCTCGAATTAAAGCTTGGAGCTTGAAGAACACAAATGGAGCACAAAGAGGACCATTGCCGTGAGCTTCAATGGTGGAGCAGAAAATTTTTGTTGTTCCTCGCATCGCAAATCCGATCAATGTAAGTATGATTTTGCCATACTTCTTTATTGTATTCACATTGATTTTCATTGCTTGAATGATCTTGGGACTATAGTAGAAACCCAACAATGAGATCCATGGATATGTTGGCAGTAAATCCGGTCGTCGGACTATCCGAATACCTGCGTACCTCGTACCACATTCCTACCGATTTACAAGACATAGTTGGCTTCTAGCAAAGCACTGTGTCTACCCAATTCTCCAGTAATATTCTTTAAGGAATATATAATCTTTGTCAGTCGTAGTATATGTAGTATTGCGTATTGCGATCTAGTATCGGATGTCACATACAAGGCCTCGGGCTGGAATAGTGTATGCCCCGTACGAAGCATATATCGGATCATAAGCAACTAGTCTCTATAATCAGATAATCATGACCTTGTCATATTATCCCGATAGTTGCAACATAATAGAGAACCAGTTCTGTATCCCTGCGTGATCATCATCTCCATATGACTGAAGTGATACTTCCGTCTTGACACCACACCCAATACACTACGATTCCCAATAAACCCAGAAGAGGCGTACACAGAACCTGTTAAAGTCCCGGACGACCAAAACCAAAGCGTATTGATTGTCGCATGTATTAGCGATGCAAGTCTCAGGTTAAGACCAAATACACCTACCCTGAATCGGATTCCTATAGACACATTGTCATACTACCAATGGATTCTGAGGGGTCTATCCAGAGCGAAACTATTCCCGTACCATCGGTAAACACAACCTCATATCTCACTTGCATAAGTATCCAATACTTAAATATATGAGAACTATGTTGTTATGCTTCCATAACACGCACAAGTGCAATACTAGTCTATTCCGCATTATCGATGTCCAGTCTCGATAATACTATGACTAGGGATATTTAATGATTAAACCTTAGTGGATTGATATTGTCTCATATCTTATAATCCGGAACTAATCATAAGGAATTTTATCATTTATATATTCAAGTAATCTAATTACAAAATGATAAAATAGCAATTTTTATTGTCACATAGTTAATTTGTACAAAAACCACAATGTCTTTTACAAATAGTGACGTTATGGGTCATAATTGTCTAACAACTTGGTACCGCTTCTTGAGGGGATTGTTCCCGTAGGTTTACAAAAGGAAGCGTGGGCCTGATGGGAAGGTCGATACCTTCAAAGCCCCGACCGGTTGCTAAAGGTTATACTCAAAGGACAGTGTGGACTATGATGAAACATTTTCACCAGTAGCAATGCTAAAGTCTATTAAGATTTTTTTAGCTATCGATGCTTACCATGATTATGATATTTGGCAAATGGATGTCAAACTGGCTTTTCTTAATGTATTTCTTGATGAAGAAATCTACATGGAAATGCCGGAGGGTTTTTTCTTTAGCCAAAATTCCGGTATGGTACGTAACCTTGTGTTTATAAGAAGGTTAGTATGAGTATGATAGTGTTCTTAGTGCTTTATGTTGACGACATCCTGATCATTGGAAATGATCTTGGAATGATGCAGGGTATTAAAGCATATCTCTGTAAAAACTTCTCCATGAAAGACTTGGGTGAAGCTTCCTACATACTTGGTATAAAACTCTATAGAGATGGAGAATAGAAGCTGATTGGGTTATTCCAATCTTCGTACATAGATAAGATCCTAGAAAGGTACAACTTTAGCAATTGTAAAATTACTAAATTACCTTTTCGACATGACATTCATCTTTCGAAGACTATGTGTCCTCGGACGGAAGATGAAAAGGCTAGAATGTCTAGTCAACCTTATGCATCATGCTTAGGAAGCATCGTGTATGATATGTTATGTACGAGACCTGATACAGTCATGCAGTAAGCGTTACTAGCAGATATCAGTCAAATTCAGGTAATGACCATTGGATGACCGTTAAACATATCCTAAAGTATCTAAAAGGTACTAAGGATAAGTTTCTTATTTATGGAGAAAGTGATTTACAGATAAGAGGATATAGAGATTCTAACTTTCAGTCAGATCCTGATGATAGAAAGTCTACCTCAGGTTTGTATTTACTCTTAATAATGCTGCAGTCAGTTGGAAGTGTTCCAAACAAGAATCAACAGCTGATTCCACCACTGAGGCGGAATATATTGCAACATCAGATGCTGCAAAGGAAGCTGTATGGATTAGAAAATTTATCACTGAATTGGGAGTTGTCCCAAGAGTCGAGGACTCGATCCCGTTGTTCTGTGATAATAGTGGTGCAATTGCACAAGAAAATGGACCGAGAGCGCATCGGAAATCGAAACATGTGGAGCGAAAGTACCACATTATTTGTGAGATTATTGCTCGAGTAGATGTTTCCGTATGCAAGTGATTAGATGGTGACTTTAAACTAAAGACGAATAAATAAAACAGTGCGAAAGTAAATTAAGGGAAAATTCAATATTAAGAAGCTATCTAGGGTTATGAATTCTTCCAATATCTTTTTAAAGATGAAGTGGTTATCTCACGTTTGTGCAATATATTGGTTTATTAACCTGTGACACGAATTTATGCAAAAGCCTCTTCTGATGGTCAGATGCAAATACCCAGAATAACCCAATTAATCATATTCCTTTGTCAACCAAGTTACCTGAGTTCATTAAGATTAAGTTCCAATTATGGCTAGCCCCGCCCGACAAGTATATTTTTATCCTGTAAGGAAATCTATTAAGGGTTATCTATCCTTAAGGAAGATCGTGAGCTATTGAGTCTAGGGCCGAAACCTAAAATCTCTTTTTCAAGTTCATTTTAAGTTTACCAAATCAATCTTATTAATTGCCAGTTAACAAGAAGCATTAAGCTTAAGGCTCAATAAATAAAACTTTATATTACCCAAACCGAAAAATAATCCCTTATAAACCGGTGATATTGAAACTCATCACAACCCCAGATAACGGGTTTAGTTACAACACATATCTAGGACTAATAAAAACTTAAATAAAGTAAATGACATAAAGTAAATGCTTGAAAGTAAAAAGTTAAATAAACAATAAAGAAAATGATGGGGGTTAGAGGATCCACTTTTATTACTACTATTTTAGATATCTCCCTTATTATAATATATTAACTTTGCGTGATATTACCAACCGACCATATAGACGGTATCCTGATTAGGTCAAATTTATAATTAATTCCAACTGACCATACTAGGGGTATCCATGTTTAGTCAGATTAAAATCAATTTAATTAAATCCAACCGACCATAAAGGCGATATTTTGATTAAGTCAGGTTTTAAATAGTTTATATATTATAATTAAGGGAGATTAATCTAAATATTAGTATTAAAAGCTAAACTTTTCTTAGTATTCTTAAGGAATTCCTTAGAAGAAAGTATGAATTGGAATTCTGAAATTGGACTCAATTTATAGGCAAATCATGGCCTCTCGCGTCGCGACGTATGGAACATTGGGCGTCTCGACGCGCCATAGATTTTGGACGCATGGCACGGGCTTCGCGGAGATGGTGACATGTGGCGTCGGCATCGTCAATATCTAAATTATTGGCTCGGTGTTGCGATGCTGATGTCAGCAATGACGTGTTCTGTCGGTAGCATGGGATAATGACACGTGTCTGGCGCATGTTAGCACGATTGTTGTGATGGTGACACGTGGCAGACACATGTTAGTAAGTGTGCATGTTAGCAAATCTGATGTGATGTTGACACGTGATCGGCGCACGTTAACGGTGCATGATAGCAGACGGTGTATTTTTAGCACGGCGCATTTTTGCAAATGGCTCATTTTAGCAGACGGGCAGTTTAGCAAACGACGCATTTTAGCAGGAAATTTATATTTTTGCCATTTTTGTTCGTTTTTCGCTGTTTTGGCCCCGATTTGCTTCTAGAGAGTCCTGTTATTTTATTTACCTATAAAATACCACAAAACACATCAAAATATTCATAAATCTCAAGAAACTATACAAAATATTAAGTAAAATGGATGGTAAATATTGATATATCTACCGCTTATCAGGAAGATATCTGGAGAGGACAACAAAGCAGACCCACTTACGAAGGCCTTGCCTCTGAGACTATATGATAGACATGTAGTGGTGATGGGTATTAGATACCATCAAATTTAGCACTAGAGCAAATGGAGAAAATATTGGAGTTGGTGCTCGACGCGCCATATTTTATTGTATTTATTGTAAATACGATGTATATTTTATTTTATTATGAATAAAATATTAGTAATTTTCATCAATATAATCTTATATATGGTAAAGGCGTAAAAGACCTTAGAATGAATAGTTGTGACATAATTGTAAAAGCGCCGCAATTTTTACTGAGAAATGTCACAATACAATTCATTCTTAAATTTTTCCTAGTCAAGGTTTACATACTTGGTCAGTTAGTAAACCTGTGAGACTGGTACGTGTCGTATATTAGAATTGTTCTAATGGTTTATCTCTGTAAATCATGAGTCTTGGGAGACTCATATAAACACATAGGTATTTATTGGATAAATACTAAACGACTCATTCAAAAATTCCTAATAAATGGTACACCAATGTCAATAGGAATCTTTACGAGTAGAATAATATATTAGCTCATTTGACTTGTGATACCACTGTGGATATGTGAGATATCCTCTGTATTTTAATGACAGTCACGTCAACGATCTTTTAAGATCAGACCTCCGCTTGTTCGTCGAGTATGGACTGATGCTCACGATATCATGTGATGTATCCAGAGAGGATCTGTCAGTCCCGTGTACGGGTTTAGGTGTCCAATTTGTGATTCTTTGAAATCCTTGGCCGAGGTATGATTCGAAAATTATTTATGAATATTTATTCAAGAATCATAATTATGTCGCGATACATGAATTGTTCATAGCAGAGATTTGACGTTTTATCTATATTTCAGGAACAATTCGGATAACCTATGACAGATGGATTATATATATACAATGACTTCGACTTGGATGGTTCAACTCGATTATCTGTGGTTGTCGTAATTTATGAGTGGATAAATTACGGACATGGAAATGATTTCCGTGACAGATAAACTTGAACCTAGAAAGTCCCACAATATAAAGTGTACTCTTGGGCAATTAATTATGGATAATTCAGATTTTTCATAATTTACACATGCGTATTAAATAATGTGTATTTGTATATGATACATAATTTAGATTAGATACACATTATTAACCTATTGAATTTTGACATTTGTTTTATTGTTATTATTAATTAATTAATTAATTAATTATTATTATTATTATTATTAATAGATGGCAGGAAGCCTTGAATTCCCAAATAGACTCTATGCATCAGAATAAAGTATTGGACTTGGTACTGCTTCCTCAGGGAATTGTTCCCGTAGGTTGTAAATGGGTTTCCAAAAGGAAGCGTGGGCCTGACAGGAAGGTTGAGACCTTCAAAGCCTGACTGGTTGCTAAAGGTTATACTCAAAGGCCAAGTGTGGACTATGATGAAACCCTTTCACCAGTAGCGATGCTAAAGTCTATTGGGATTTTTTTTGCTATCGCTGCTTACCATGATTATGATATTTGGCAAATGGATGTCAAAACGGCTTTTCTTAATGGATTTATTGATGAAGAAATCTACATGGAAATGCCGGAGGTTTTTATCTCTAGCCAAAATTATGGCATGGTATGTAAGCTTAAGAAGTCCATTTATGGACTGAAACAATCTTCACGGAGTTGGAATCTTCGTTTTCATGAGGTAATCAGATTTTCTGGTTTTCTTAAAAACGAAGAAGAACCTTTTGTTTATAAGATGATTAGTGGGAGTATGATAATGTTCTTAGTGCTTTATGTTAACGACATCCTGATCATTGGAAATAATCTTGGAATGATGCAGGGTATTAAATCATATCTCTGTAAAAACTTCTCCATGAATGAATTGGGTGAAGGTTCCTACATACTTGGTATAAAACTCTATAGAGATAGAGAATGGAAGCTGAATGGGTTATCTCAATCTTCGTACATAGATAAGATCCTAGAAAGGTACAACTTTAGCAATTGTAAAATTGCTAATATACCTTTTCGACATGGCATTCATCTTTTGAAGAAGATGTGTCCTCAGACAGAAGATTAAAATGATAGAATGTCTAGTCAACCTTATGCATCATGCTTAGGAAGCATCATGTATGACATGTTATGTACGAGACCTGATATCAATCATGCAGTAAGTGTTACTAGCAGATATCATTCAAATCCAGGTAACGACCATTGGATGGTCGTTAAATATATCCTATAGTATCTAAAAGGTACTAAGAATGAGTTTCTTAATTATGGAGAAGGTGATTTACAGATAAGATGATATATAGATTCTGACTTTCAGTCAGATCCTGATGATAGAAAGTCTACCTTAGGTTTTGTATTTACTCTTAATAATGCTGCAGTCAGTTGGAAGTGTTCCAAACAAGGATCAACAGCCGATTCCACCACTGAGGCGGAATATATTGCAGCATCAGATGCTGTAAAAGAAACTGTATGGATTAGAAAATTTATCACTGAATTGGGAGTTGTCCCAAGCATTGAGGACTCGATCTCGTTGTTCTGTGATAATAGTGGTCCTGTTGCACAAGCCAAAGAACCGAGAGCGCATCAGAAATCGAAACATGTGGAGCGAAAGTACCACATTATTCGTGAGATCATCGCTCGATGAGATGTTTCCATATGCAAGATATCTAGAGAGGACAACATGGCAGACCCGCTTACGAAGGCATTGCCTCCAAGACTATATGATAGACATGTACAGGCGATAGGTATTAGAAACCATCAAATTTAGCACTAGAGCAAGTATGAGAAAATATTGGAGTTGGTGCTCGGTGCGCCAAATTTTGTTGTATTTATTGTAAATACGATGTACATTTTTTTTATTATGAATAAAATTAAGTAATTTTCATCAATATAATTTTATATATGGTAAAGGCATAAAAGACCTTACAATGAATAGTTGTGACATAATTGCAAAAGCGCCGCAATTGTTACTGAGAAATGTCACAATACAATTCATTCTAAAATTGTTCCTAGTCAAGGTTTACATACTTGGTCAGTTAGTAAACCCGTGAGACCGGTACTTGTCGTATATTATAATTGTTCTAATGGTTTATCTCATATAGACACGTAGGTATTTATTTGATAAATACTGAACGACTCATTCGAAGATTCCTGATAAATGGTACATCAACATCAATAGGAATCTGTATGAGTCGAATAGCATATTAGCTCCTTTGACTTGTGATACCACTGTGGATATGTGAGATATCCTCTGTATTTTAATGACAGTCACGTCAACGATCTTTTAAGATCAGACCTTCGCCTGTTTATTGAGTATAGACTGATGCTCACGATATCTTGTGATGTATCCAGAGAGGATCTGTCAGTCCTATGTACGAGATTTAGGTGTCCAATTTTTGATTCTTTGAAATCTTTGTCTGAGGTATGATTCGGAAACAAGTTTCGAATATTTATTTAAGAATCATAATTATATCGCGACACATGAATTGTTCATAGCGGAGATTTGACGTTTTATCTATATCTCCGGAATAATTCAAATAACCTATGACAGAGGGATTATATATATGCAATGACTTCGACTTGGATGGTTCAACTCGATTATCTCTGGTCGTCGTAATTTGTGAGTGGACAAATTACGGACATGGAAATGGTTTTCGTGATAGATAAACTTGAACCTAGAGAGTCTCACAATATAAAATGTACTCGTTGAGCACTTAGGTAATTAATTATGGATAATTCAGATTATTCATAATTTACACATGCGTATTAAATAATGTGTATTTGTATATGACACATAATTTAGAGTCAATACACATTATTAACCTATTGAATTTTGACACTTCTTTTATTGTTATTATTAATTAATTAATTAATTATTAATAATAGAATGGAAGAATATTCTATGAATATTTTTCCATGTTATTATTTAAATGGCAAATTGTGATTTGCTAATCCATAAGTTTTGAACACATGGATTTCTTTGACAAAAATAAAAATAATTACTTTTTGATAAGATCAAATTTGTGACAAAATAATTGGGTCAATTGTTATAGCAATTTTGACCAAAAATTGCTAGAAAATTTGGCCATATAGGGTTTTAGTATAAAAATGAAATTGTTTCATTTTGTTCAAGCTCTAATCACTTCTCATATGTTGAGAACCAAATGAAAAAAAAATAGATTAGGGTTGAAACAAAGCAACTAACACCAAAGAGAAGAAAAATTGTAGAAATTGGACTTGATATTAGGTAATACTAAGTTCCTAATTTCTATTTTTCTTAAGTTTTGTTTAAACATGTATAACATGTATGAGATATGTATATTGCATGTTTTAATTAAATATGTATCTTGGATATGTATTTAAAACACAAAACTTGATATTGGATGTTTTTAACCTTAATAAGTTTCTTTGTTAAGCATGTGTAAATAGATTAATTAGTGAATTAATCTCAAAAATTAAAATTGTCATTCTAGAGTGATGTTACCACTCTAATATTGCCTAGAATTTTTCTTGAGACTTTATACTGTGGTGATTAAATTTGGTGAGAAATTAATTGGATTAATTTGTGAATAAATTGAATTTAGGAATGAAAATTGGACAAAAATAAAAATGAGATCAGATCAGATCTGATCTGATTTGGTCCCTTAAAATAGATATTTTTTCATGGAAAAGTATGTTATTTGGATGATTTTGGATGTGTATTGGGTGGTAGATTAATTCTGGAAACTGTTCCGAGGCGAAAACACGAGAAAATAGTGAAATTCGAGTAGAAATGAGCTCGCCGCATCGCGGCTGTAAACCCAGCGAACTGGGCATTGTTAAGGCAGCCCAAGGGCTGACCGAACACTGCCCGAGTGACCGGGTTGCCTCGGCTCAGCTGTTGGTCAACTGGTTTGCCCGTTTGCCCGTTACACGTAGTATTTGTTGAAAAATATTTTCGTAAAATAATTCATCATGTAACGAAATATATTACGTTATTAAATGTTAATAAATAATATATATTTAAACTTATTTAAGTGAATTAAAAATATTTGATATTAATTAATTCGCTAAGAGCATTTTAAAATGTTTAAAAATCATTTTTGCCTTCCGCTGCTCCCTTCCGCTGCGCTTACCCCAACATATGTATTGTGATTCTCATTTAATATGAGTAAGACTCATTTGATGAAAATGGTTTGACTTGATATGACATGTAAGGGTGGCAACGGGCCGGCCCGAGCCCGGCCAACAAAAAAAAGTCCGGGCTCGAGCCCGGGCTTTTTTGAGGCCCGAATTTAAAAAAAAATTAAAAAAAATAAAAATATACAAATATAAAATACATTCACACTATATGTAAAAATAATTTACAAATAAATCACAAGTTTCATTGATAAATTAACAATTTAAATGCTAAAAATAAATAAAAATACTAAAAACATATTAAAATATATATTTATATTTATGTTTTTTTTTTATTCGGGCCAAAATTGGAAAGCCCAGCTCGGGCCCGAGCCGGGTTTTCCTTATAAGGCCCGGCCTGGGCTTTTTTTGCCCTGGGCGGGCTGGTCCGTGCAGGGCCGGGCCGGACCGGGCCCGGGCTTTTCTGCCACCCTTAATGACATGATTTGGATTTACTATTTACGGAATAAATCTCACGTGATTTGATCTGATATGATTTGAAGAGATATAAAGGAACTTCATTTAAATGGAATGAATTTATGTGATTAGAAGTGGATTTGAACTGATAAGTTTGATTCGATTCTGATGCGAATTGTTTGATTTGATTGGTGATGATTTGAAGGGCTATGGTCTGCATTGATGTATGGGTTTTGATATGGTTTTGAAGTTGTATTGACTTGACGTGAAATGATTAATTGGGTCTGTTATGTTTTGACTTTAATTCTATATAACGTAAAATGGGCTATCCGACATGGAATACATGAATCTGATAATTTATAGTGTAAGATAACTTTTAGACACGGATAAGATAGTTTCGGTATGTGCATTTAACTCTGATTAAGCGACTATAAAGATAGGGAAATTTCAAGGATGAAATTTTATAAGGGGAAATAATGTAATACCCCAGGTATTTGACCTATTCATTTTGGTCATCATGGTCATATAGGTCATGTAAGTGAAGCGTATTGCTCACTTTAAATGTATTCATGTTGGTTGAGACTCCATATGGAGTCCGAGAGCATTTGGGATCATTTTGCATTAATTTTTCCTTAGATTTTCCATTCTAGTATGTTTGTATTTGTGTTATTTTCGTGTGGGCGTTTGTACGTAAACCGACATTTGCGTTTGCGACACGTTTTTCTATCCGTTCGAAAGAAGTTTTCCAGAGAGCCTTCGTTCGAGTCACGTTTGACTGGTCATTCAAAAGCAGGATTTTTATAATGCTCATATTTGAATTGTGTTCTACAAGCGTTTGAACGCGATATCGATTTATAGACAAAATTTTTTGGATTTCATCCTAATATATAAAGGCTTATATATATTTTTTCTTCAATTTTCCTCTCCTCACTCCCTCACAACATTTGCTCTATCAAGAACACTTCATATCTTTCCTAAATCAAGTATTGATCTTGAAAATTCTCTTAAATTCCAAGCTCTATGAAGCTCAGGTAAGCTTTTAAGCCCATCTTTAGCTCTTATTTGGGTTTGGATGAATCCCATTATTAAGATTTTGTTCGTAAGACATCCATTATATACCTATTTTAAAAAGGTAATGGATCATCTACCAGCTTGTATGTATAAGTCAGTACACGTGTCAGCCTATGTGTGATCTCTCGTGTGATGCTCTAGTTTACGTTTTTAGTTTTTAATTGAAATGAATGATTTCATATTGTGAATTCTTGCCAATGGATAATGAGTCTGATATTTATATAGATGTTCTTGATATTTTTTTCTTTTTAATAAGTGACTTGTATGTCGTTTTCGAAGAGTTTTGAATTGAGTGCGGGTACTCATGTTTATTTATTTTCGGAAAGAAGTGTTTTGGGAAAAGATTTGCCTTGTCTGAATTATGATTTGGTATCTCAATATTTGATATAAAAGTGTTTTTGGTAAAACAAGGAAATTTTGAATAACTTAATTTTAACTGAAAATAAAAATGATATGTTTTTCGTCCTAGCACTTGTATATGATTTAATGTTTTATAAAATATCATTATGTTTCCACAGGGACGCTTGTTAATGAAATATTTCCAGCCCGACGCTTGATTTATGTTTTCATGATTTGTGATTTATCAATATATTTTCATCGATGAGCTTGATGATATGTTTACGTCTCGATGCTTTATTTATTTTTACATATTTTTTGACTTAACAATATATTTCCATTGGGGCGCTTGTTTAGGGGTTCGACCATCAGAAAATAAATCGATTAGTTACTATGTCAATATGGTCATGTTAGTACACTGTCCGATCAGAGTACGCGACTCGGACCGTGGAAGCTTGCTTGATAAGTGTTTTGAAAAGTTTATTTTCAAGAGAACTTTTTTGAAAGATATGTATTTGAATTCCATTTAAGTTTTCAAAAGAATTATCTCTGACTAAACATATTTAGTGTTTTAAAAACATTATTTTCAAAGAAATTATGTTTTGAATGAGATATGATTGATTTTTTTATGCTATGATATAATATGTTTCTGTCACGGTTCTTGTACTATATTTTTATGGCTTTATGGTTATTGAACCCGTCGTGGTGCTTGTATAGGATTTTGTCCAACTACAATGGACCGACATGTTATCCTCTGTCGATATTAGCTTGTTTCATTCATTGTCTGATCTCTGCGTACGATTCGGACATTGAACGCTTGTTATATTTCGTCTAATTGAGTTGGTCCTGGATGCTTGCTACGGATTACGATGATAATGGATTTTGAATTTGATTTTATTCAAAGGTTATATGATATGTTTTCGAAAAGATTTTAAAGTGATTGCTTCATGTTCTTCATTTGGATGATGTAGGTTATTGTTTATGTGGAGCCTACATTTTCAAAGTGTAATGGATGTGATTGTCTGTAATGAATTTACAATATGTACCATGTTTCTGTTAATGTGTACGTTTATTTGTATGGAATTCGTATTCTGAGTTCTGTTTTTGATTGTGGATAAGTTGTTTGAATAGAGATCATGTTATGCTTTTTATTTTTATTGTATGGATGAGATTGACTTCGCGATATTCGTGATGATGGTTATATGTGTATGACTAGTTTGTTTATGATGATTGTGGTATGATTGTTATGAAGATTTGAAAACTTGTAAGGTTATGATTTTGAACTTGTATAAGCGTATATGTAACTCGGCGATTGAACGTTCGACAAAGTTGGAATATAAGGTTATGATTCATATCAGGTTCGTTTATGAGTATGTGTACGTGTAACTTGGATGTCAATCGTTCGAAAGGTTAACCGTATAAGGTTTAGTACTTGACTCGTTTTTAAAAGAAAATTTTAAAACTTTCTGATTTGATGATATTTCAAATATTTTGAGTAGAATATAGTTTTGTCTTTAGTTATGGTTTTGAATCAAATGAGCTTTATGAACTCGATTTTTGGATCGGAATACGTATGGATTTTCGAAGGATAGTGTGTTTAAAGAGGGTAAAAAAATAGTACAAGGTTTAAAAGTTTTTATGACAAATAATTATATATATACTCACGCGCGCACACACATATGAATGTGGTTATTTTAACTAAACTTGAAAGTGATTCTTGCTTCTCATAATGTGTGTGGCTACTTATTGAGTTTTAAATACTCACGCCATATCAATTTGCCAGTTTTTTAGGATGGGCATCCAGATTGGTCGGCCATCAAGCTTTGGTTGATGAAGCTCGAGATGAGAGATCACCCTAGTTGCAGTCACCTTCATTAGTGTCCTTGGAAATGTAATTTTGTATGGATGTATGTACCTTTTGTTTATGTTATGGACCGTGCAATGCACTTGTTATATATATGCAAATAAAAGATTTGAGTCGTACATTTAATTGTGGGTGCGAGGCCCTTAGGTATTGAGATTTGTCATGTTTTGGGTCGGACTGGAGGTCCTTTTTTTATAAAGAGGTTTAATGTAGGCCCTATTGATGCTGGACGGTTTTCCAAGTAGTCAAATTTTAGGGCCTATCATGTCCGTTTTCTATTGGGTTTGAGGTTCAGGGAGACGGGTCACCCCTATCTTATATCGGTAGCACCTTACATCTAACGGGGTGTTACAAGTAGATTATATCTATATAAAACGTCATGAGCCACATACCAAATCATATCCCCAAAGTACGTAGCTATTAATCGATGTTTCTTCACCAACCTAACATTTGTAAATCAATGAACATAAGCTGTCATGCAAAGTTCCTAGTACACTCAAGATTCAGATCAACTCATATATGATCATCTATTAAACTGATATGAATTTCTTTTTTAACGGATATTAAAAAAATTATTTTTGTCCTGGTCCAGTTCTATATGATCACATCATATAAGATGTCTTCATTCTCATGTCACCACATGAACGAACACGGATCAAAGGTTTTATATAATATTGAATGGACCGCATCTGTAGATATACCACAAACAAAGTGTCCGTCTTCCTTTGCTCTCTATGGACTATTTATGATTACAATTTAAGATTTAAATCTCATTGTGTATAACATTTATACATTAAGTCTGAAAATACATTTAATATCTAAGGACATATATGATAATTTATATTATGTGTGTTTAAAATCAACACTCAATAGATGAATAACTCGATCGTTTATTAAAATAAAATTTCATTTACATATTAGATGATGCTGTAGGGTAGGGGTGGGCAAAAAAATCGACCGAACCGAACCAAACCGGACCGAATTTATGGTTTTTTTTCTAACGGTTCGGTTTGCGGTTCGGATTGGCCCACCCCAAACGGTTTACGGTTCGGTTCAGGAGCTAATCCGAACCGCACATGTTAAACCGAACCGAACCGTTATAATTAAAAAAATTATATATTTTTATAAAAAAAAATTGTATTTTTTCTTTTAATTTTATTATATGTTTTCTTTTTATTAGTATGTTAATATTTTTATTCTTAAATTTTTTGTTAATATATTTATTTGTTAATACTTTTATTCTTCAATTTATTTGTTAATACTTTTATTCTTAAATTTTTTTATTTTATGGTAGCATCATTATTCTTGAAAGTAAGATGTTGATTTTGTTTCTTAATTAGAATGATGATAGCATCATTATTCGAGGTAATTTTTAAAAAATACAAGAATTAATTGTGCCTCATTTTTCAATCCTTTATGGAGTGCATGTGTTCCTAGAGTCACAGCTTACACCATAGCACTTCATACTATTTGTAAGATATAATATTTTTTTTTTTTTTTGTCTTCACTTAAGTGGATGAAAATTTATTTTAAATATAATAATCCGTAAACCGAACCGAACCAATCTGTAAACCACTGGTTTAAAAAATTTTCAATCCGAACCAAACCGTTATTTAATGGTTTGGTTTGAGAGGTAAAAAATCCGAACCAAATCGAACCGCGTCCACCCCTACGATAGGGCATGCATCCTAATACGAAAACCACGGTAATTGTGGCAGTGGAGGACGGCGTAGTAACAGAGTTCGCCGAGTCAGATGTGTCAGCAAGAGGTGGAGCGACGAGGCAGTAGTAGGAGTTTCCCCTATTCGCCTTGTGATCATAGGCAAAGGGACATGAATCCAAGGTCTGGAGACTCAATAGATGCGCACAGAGCCACCCCCAAAGCCCCCGCGGTCGAAGGTGTGAATTCTCCTTCTGCCGCGCACGACGTAGTGTTGTCTTCTTTTGGAGCGGCACACGAGGCGTCTTCAGATCCTATAGTTCATCGCATAGCGTCGCCTGAAGAAGCTGTCTTGTTTGCTGCATTTTAAGGAGAGGCCATTGGCGAGTCTTGGTTGCTTGGATTTGTTTGATGAGAATGGATTTGGCTTGGTGAAAAAAGAATGGAAATTCGGGATTTTAGGAGTTTAGGGATTTGGCTTTTTAGGTTGTATTGGAGTATAATAAATGTGGTGGAATTTGAGAATTCGGGGGTAATGAAGATTGGGTATTTGAATTTAGTTTTGCTTGGGTGTATGGATATTTTGAATTAGGAAAAAAAAACTAATTGCCCTGAATTTGGCTGATTGCTGCTGAGACAACTCTCTGTCAAACTATTTAAAAGCAACATCTGGTTTGATTTTCCTAGCATTTTCCATATACTTCAGAGAAAATAAGTGAAGAGACATGGAAGATTTGGGTTTTATATACATATTAATTGGTCTATGGGCCAGAAAGTATGTGGGGCCATTATTTGTACCTAGACCCGGCCACGGTTCCGGTTCGGAACCGGAACCGAACCGGTTGGAACCGGAAGGTTCCGGTTCCGGTTCCGGAACCAGAACTAAGGTTCCAATCGGAATCCTAAACCCTAACGGCTACTAGCCGTTGGGGGAGGGCAGAGAGCCTGCCCTCAATATTAAAAAAAA